>JASAND010028084.1:0-31342 GCA_030248195.1 Trissonchulus latispiculum
GCATAGACTTTCATGCGTGATCATGAGTTGCCACTATTATCTATGTCCATTAGTGATGTGGATCGGATCGGTGGATCGGATCGGATCGACCGATCCGGGGTCGGATCGGATCGGATCGGATCGACAAATTTTCGGATCGGATCGGCCGGATCGGATCGGCATTATTGTTCTGGATCGCCGATCCGGCAAATGAGGCAAACTTTGAAAATTTGTATAGCAATTTTTTACAAAACTGCAAAATTTTTTCGAAGAAATTTTTAAAATCTTTTCGGAGTTTTGTTCAAATGTTGAATTTTCTGTTGTTGTTTTTGTTTTATGTTCTCTCTCTGGAAAAATAAATTTTTTATACGCATATATAAAACAGAGTCAAATGGGATTGCTCTCTAATATTTGCTGCTAATTAATTTTTGGACAGTCTGTTCCGCTTTTTAAATTCAGTAGCGCTGACCGCTGAGAGTGACATATTCTGGTATGTTTAAAAGTTCTCAACTAATAGGAACGTTGTCTGAAATTGGAAGGAAAATGTTTAGCAAGAGTGCGTTTGCTGAGAAGTGGAAAGCCTGCAAAATCCGCCGGACGCACTTTTGTATATGCTATTGTGCGACCAAAATTGTGTCGTGCAAACTTTGGTCGTTTATTGCGAACTTACGCCTTAAGAGCAAACCCCAACAATAGATATGTTTTAGAATCGTCCTGAACTGGAGATTTAGAACAACCTGCATATCGGGATTGAATCACGGAAAATATTTAATATTATTTAATTTGTTGAAAATATTTAATTTCTCCAAAATTTTACCACATTCAAAATTTTGTATCCGTGATCAAATAGAGATGTTCCAGGTGCATATTTTTGCACTTGCATTTGATTGATACGTTATTATTTAAAAGCTAATTATGAACTGGAACCAATACCTTAAAATGTTATAATTTCTCGAGTTCACTATTCATGGATGGAAGCATCTCGAGAACAGTGGTCATTTCTGGGATCTAGTTGTATTACAACGGTTGTTAAAGCTCGTCAAGGCCTTTCGAGTGTAGACCCATGGTTTGTTGATGATGGAAAACACTTAAATCCGGAAAAATCTTGTTTTCGTGTTCTTGGGAATCGAGTGCATTATGGGAAATGATTGTATTAAACGTGTTCAGATTGTCAAGAGCTTTTAAATGATAACCATATATCGTGAGCATTAAAATATTTACATTTTGAAAACCCGAAACGTGGGTGTTTTTTGGCTGAAAAGGTTGTAAGTGCAACAATATGACGCGGAACCAGATCTATTTGATCCAAAAATCTTCAATGTGCATAAATCTTAGCAAACCTTTGTATATTTTAGATTTTCCGTACATAAAACCGTTTTATATAATGTAATAATATAATTTCCGTATATTTTCCATGTCGTCTCCATTTCTGAACGATGTTAAAACATATACATTGCTTCCTTCGTTTGTACGCACATTTTTTGGTCTTACACCCTAGTTTCTTCAATCCTATCCTTGTATAGTTCTCATTTCACACTGTGTTTTGTGTAGTTCTCACTAGATCTTAAACATCCAAAACAAAACAAATCGTTATTTTTCAAAGTGACTACACATCATTCTGCAGCTGCAGTTTCTGAGACGGACGTTCAGAATTATTCAATATTATTCAGGTGAGAAGTTTGATGAAGAGTTCTGCAAAATAAGGGGAAATCGGAAAATATAGCAATTTAAGAGTCTACAATTGAAAATTAACATTATGGTCGGATCGGATCGGATCGGTCCGATCCGGGGGTGGATCGGATCGGATCGGATCGGATCGCCGGCCATTTGCCGGATCGGATCGGTAGTTGATTTTGGCTGCCGATCCGATCCGATCCACATCACTAATGTCCATGTCCATGCCACTAGTGGTGTCTAGGCTAGGCTAGGTCAGGCTAGGTCAGATCCAACCCAACGGATGTCCACGACGGTTTGAAGTTTGAAAAGCTTCCACTATTTATTTGACTGAATAAGGCCAACTTCGCGAAATTCGGAAACTTTCTAAAATTTAATATAAGAATTACGACCACAATGTGTCAGCTTTGGCCTGCTTTACTGCTGTATAGTACACTCTTGATTGTACACAAAATAACTGCAGAGTTAAACGAGTCGATTTTAACTCGCGCGCGAATGCAGAATTAACTCCTTTAGCTCTTTTAATCTTGACGCGAAAAGGATCGAGTTAATTTAACTCAACTAACTCGCGTTCGAAAAGGGCTAAAGTTTGAAAATGTATTTGTGCAAAACATTTTAACACGTTTTAACGTGACAACAAATGCCAATAAATAACGATTATTGGTAGCTATTAATACTACATAACTGTAACGCAAGCCATGCCTACAATTACTGATCATTAACAATAGATCCGAATATAAAATATTTTTTAAAATCACCATTCGGATGAAGCATCAAGACTGCCAATATATTGCCAATATACTTGCGGAGGCTGTGAAATGGAGTCTGGCCCGACGGGGCTGCCGGGGCCGTGATACAGGGCCCGAGCTTGGGCCGCCGGGGCCATCGGGACCAACTGGGCCGCCGGGGCCATCGGGACCAACTGGGCCGCCGCGGCCATGTAACGGGGCCGGGGCTTGGGACCGGGCCCGGCCCCGGCTCCGCAATCTGGGAAGGCCCCGGCCCGGCCCCGACCCCGTAATTTTGCTAACGGCGCAACCCTAAAAGCAGCCATTGAAAACAAAACAAGGTGGCAAAGTGGGGATGGCATGAAAAATAGTTGACCAACTGTGAATGCCTTATAAAACAGTTTACTAAGTGGGGATGAACTGAAAAAAGGTGACTAACTGGGGACAACCCTAATTATAGGGATTAGAGTTGACTAACTGGGGAGTTGACAAACTGGGGAGTTGACAAACTGGGGATACATCGTCCACGACAAGGTTAAGAAAAGAGACTTGCATGACAGTTCAAGAACAAGCGTTTTTGGATATGAAAGCATTTACATGGCTATATATGTACGTATGTATATATACATAAACAATAGCTTATCATTAAAGCTACATTATATTGAAGAAATTATTTTCTGAATAATTTCTAGCTCAAGAATTCAATTACCTATTGCAGGTGAGATCCAACTATGTGAACGAGTTTTCTTATTTAAAAAGCTAGATTCCAGTTACAGTAACTGATGCAGGTTCAGTACATGCGTACATTTTGTTCTGTTCATAATCCCACCTATATTTGCTAGTATAATGTAGGAGCGACAGTATTTATTTAACTGTTTTTTTTAAATTTAGTGTTTCAGCTTGCATATTTTAAAAATGAAATTGAATATTGAATAAGTTCATTCCAATAGTTTCAGATTGTATTATATTGCTAGTTTGCTGTTGAAATCCAAGCAGCAACTATAGCTATATATAATGTGCATTATTTGTAGCTATTAGTAGTGTTTCAGAAAAATTCTTGAGACCATTTCATTTATTCTATGTTAAGTTAACTGTCTTTTTTACATGTACACCAAACTTTCACTGTGAAAATGTTTAAACACTAAATCTTAATTCGACCACAGAAGCCTCTATTGAAACATGGGCAATACAGGATCAGCCCAAGGTGGCGCCATGTTGGCGACCGGCCTTAGGAACGTTGAAGGCGCCCAAAATCCTCTTTACAGTCTTTTGGACTTTCGAGGAGGTGGGGAACTGATGAAGTGGCTGAAGTATGGAATGAAAGGTGGCGATTACGGGTTTCTGGAAGGAATGCTAGAAGTCAAAGTAAGCAGAAACTATAATCGTGAGTGCTGGAAATAATGGCTAGAGCTTCGTTAATTTTATTATGTTTGCGTAGCTGTTTTGATGAATGGAATATTTGAAAAGCTAGTACTATCATGCTGAACCAGATTACAAATGTCAGCTAAACAAACAAAATCCACCTTAATGCATTTGTTTCATTTCATTTCATTTATAGGTAGGTATGACAAATCTATTTTAAATTCTCAAATTTTTATTTATGACGACATTTAGGTAGGGGCTTTTCTTTATGGAGAAGGGAAGGGAAAACTGCTCCCAATCGCTGAGCTGGTCAAGCGAAGAAATAAGGAAAGAAATGCTGTTCTTGGTGCGCTCAGGAAGAAGAAGGGAAAAGGAAAGAGTGGTCCCAACATTTTGGAAAACATAAACCAGGATGAAATGCAGGGCGATATGATGAAAGGTAGGCAGATTTCGGACTACTGCCTTTGCAATTTTCAACTACAACGCTGTTGTTCTGTTGGTAATTAAAAGTTCTCGTGACGGCCAATGCAAGTGTAAGAAGAATTAATCATATGGTACCTATGTAGGTCAATAATGATTTATCATAGTTTCTGATTTCGCTCAACTGAAATATTTGAGTCTGGTACTTCAGTAGCTAATGAATGTAATAGCATTTTCATAATTTTTGCTTTTTATTGTTCTGTTTAGCTCTAAAGTTTCTGGATGGCGGAGGCAAAGGAAAGGGTGGATCCAAATACAGAGAAGTGATTTGGGATATTGACAAAAGAGGCGTGATGGGAGAAACCATTTTGCATTTGTGTTTGCTTAACGATACCTACTTTCACAACGAACTCGCCAAAAGATTAGTTTCCACCTATCCGAAATTGGTCAATGATATTTTTCTTTCAGAAGATTATTACGGTATGTCGTAACCAGTAATGGAATGGGAAAGCTTGCACTGGTCATCAGACATGAGCAGGAGGGGAAATTCTGGGGGGGGGGGGGGTGAACCGGCGGCCGGAGGCCGTTGAAAAACCGGATCTGTCCGGTCTTTGCCAAAAAAACCGGAACAAATCCGGATTCTGGGGGTGAAGTACCACTCTGGGAAGCGAGCTTCAGGTCTGAGGGAGGGGGTGAAACCCCCCCCAACCCCCCAAGCACATGTATGCCGATCGTAGTTTACTAAGAATCACAGATTCTGTAAAAATTATTATCTCGGCTTGTTGAAACTAAAGTGTCCGTTTAAAACATCTAAATTCTAAACGTCTAACGTTCATAACGTCTACCGACGAAACGTCTAATGACGAAACGTCTACTGACAAAACGTCTAATTTTTTCAAAATTGTGTCACACGTTCAAAACGTCTAAACTGTCATAACATCATGTGATTTTGGTATTTATTTTGAAATTTTGTAAATTTTGAAAAAAATGTAAAAATTTGATTTGTAATAGATCTAGTGTAATTCAAAAGTAGGGTATATTAAGATAAGGCTAAACTATACCCTAACGTCTAGTTTTGATGAAAACTTATTCAAATAGCTTGAACATTTTTAAAATTAAAAAACATTTTTGATTTCAAAATTTGTCACAAACGCAATGACTCGGTCCGGGTAGTTCACCATACTGAGTTAATTTAGCATCCGGTGAATGCTGACGCTTAAGCGGTCCTAGAATCTAATCTATTTTTTCAAATTTAAAAATCCAAAATTTTAAAGGGTTTCCTTTTTGGTAAAAGAGCGGCAACCCAAAACTAGGACAAATCAACATATCAATAAACAAATAAGATTTGCAGAAACTTTCAAAATTACAAGTGTAGAATTACAAATATATATACATGAAGTTGGGAAAGTGTAGACGTTTTGAACGTGTGACACAGTTTTGAAAAAATTAGACGTTTTGTCACTAGACGTTTTGTCGTTAGACGTTTCGTCAGTAGACGTTATGAACGTAGACGTTTTGAATTTAGACGTTTTAATAGGGAACCGAAACCAAGGACATGTTTGACAGGCAATTTTTCAGAGGTCATGTCTTTAACCAATCCTTTCAGTTTTGGAACTCTTGACTTGAAGAAGTATAATTTTTCAAGACTATTTAATTATTAAGGTCAAACACCACTCCACCAAGCTATAGTGAATGAAGACCCTAACATGGTACGATTTTTGCTCATGCACGGGGCTGATGTCCATGAACGATGTGTCGGAGCTTTCTTTTGTTTGGACGACCAGCGCGAGACACGCACCGACTCTCTGGAACATGAATGGGTTGAACTGTCTCAGAAAACAAACTACAAAGGGTAGCGCCTTATTCCTTTGAACTTTGTACTGTTACGCAATGTCAGTAAGATTATGCAGACCACAGACTCATGTTTCGACTATCGATAAAACAAAGTATTAATACCATGTAAAATTCGTAGTAACGTGAGTTAATGTTTCTAATGGCTTTAAATTATTAAATTTTAAATTTTAAAAAATTGAGCTCTAAGAGAATTAACTAATTACTCAGTAAGTATGTTTTCATCAAACACATGAATCACATAGATACACGGAGAAAAGTCTAAGATCAAATGCCGGTCCGAAGCTCGGCTTTTTCAAAAGAATCCACATATTTTATATTGGCTTTACTTCAACAAACACAGGAGATCCAATGAGATATCAAAATTTCGGATAAACATTAGTTCGGGAATTGATCACTCAATGCAAATCTTGCTGAGCAGCAACGTTATTTGCCGTTAGGGCACCCCTGTTAATTGTATCTCATTTATTGTTCTGCGTTAGGGCACTATTACGTTAGGGCTCCCTAGCGTTAGGGCACTAGTATGCACTTTTTCTAGTTATGTAAGGACTGCAATGTAACGAATTTAAATGTAAGGTGCGTATTCATAAAGTGCGCACTCATTTTTCCTAACACAACGAAATTAAACATCAAATTATTATTATGTTTGAATTATAAAATTTGAATGATTAAATATCAAATTAGCAGAAGTTAAGTTAGTTAGGACTCATTCACTTAAAAAATAAAACTCAACAAAAATTTGTTAACTTAAAGTTAAAACCATATTCCAGAATAAAAGACTTTAGTTTCCTGATCTCTTTAACTATTTTCCCCAACTCACTTGGGAGGGTCGGGTCATCTGTACTAAAATGTATTTACAGAATGAAGTAAACGTTACAAAAGTTACCTGGACCGTTTTGGCCATCAAAATGAAACTATTTTCCAGTTTTAATGTTCTAATTAAAAATATGTAGTTTGAAATAATTCGCAATTTAAGGGGGGGGGGCTACGAACGGGTTGGCACGACATCGTCGGAGAGACCTACTTTTCCCCCCAACGTTAGCCAACATATCAAATTAAAAAAGTTTAGGGTGGGCAACAATATATCTCATATACACCGTTTTTGGCAGGACGCCAAAGTACAAATTTTAGTTCGAAAAATGGGATTTTTCAAAAAGGTTTTTTCAGCTCTGGTGGATTAACGGTTTGACCAATTCTGAAACTTTCAACCATAAATGTTAACTGTTACTAGTGCTAAATATTAAAAGTATTCCGGCTTTCGAGCGTTGCTTCCTTCTTCAGCTATAACAGCTCAAAGTTTGAAATTTGGCAAAAAGTTGCAAAGTGACCGTGCGCCGTTTTCGATCTAATAAAATTGACAGCCCCTAGCCTACCCCAGCTTTTTACCAAATATTAGGCTCTAATAGGGGCAAACTGTGTGTGAGTTTCGAGAGTTTTGGTTTTCTGGTTTGTGTGCTAGCAAACTTTTTGTTAAGAAATAACCCTTATTTTTAGGCCTGAAAAGCTAGCTAAGGGCAGTAAAAATGGGGTCAAAAAATTTTTTGTCTCCGATTTCGTCGAAAAGGTGGTTATAGGTGTTATTTGGCCTGCTGAATTCGAATATAAAATCCGTTTTTCGATATGACGCTTTCTTCGTTCAGTATGCGCTTACAACTGTCTTAGATCTTTTTGGAGCGATCGCCATCCATACTTCGAGAAATCAATCTAGCATTTCTAAACATTGGAGAGAGGTTTAGTGACATAGCTTTCGGCACATCTTGGTACACTCACTGGCCTGTAATGTGCAAAGTTTCAGCCGATTCTGCCACAGTATTTTGGAGTAATTGGCTCACATCTTCGAAATGGCACCAAATAACAGCACCAAATATCGATAGTATAATCCTGCACTGCGAGCGCAGGCATTAACGAAATCACGTCGTTTATACCAAAGTTAAGACAGATACTTGGAGTATTAATTGCAGCAAAGTTTGGCTCATTTGGTAAAGCACAGCTCATTAGAAGTTAGTTAACCTCCACCCGTATAGACCTACAACACCCAATTTTTTGCACTTTGATGGTATAGCACAGAAAAGTAGGCAATGGTCTAGAGATTATTTTACACGATATCGAAGCACTATATGTCAGAACTAATTCCTGAGAATTTTGGTACCGTGCCTTGCACATAGCGACCAGGGCGAGGCCAAGTTTGTGTACGTGTCATGTCGAGCTTTGGACCGATAACACCAACTTCTGATGGCTCCACAGGACGCTACGCTGCATGGAATTCTTTCAAACTTTAAACTATTTTACACTAAACCTAATACTATTATGTGGCAAAAGACTAGCTAGCTTTTCCAACATCGAACTTTTAGTGAAATTCGTAGCCCCCCCTTAATTGTTTTTTATAATTGCTGTTAATAATCTTGTTCTTTTTAAATTTCTCATTCCAAATTCGCATTATTTTTCTTATAATCAGAAAAATCCTATGATATCTCATTTCATTATTTTCATAATTTGAAACCCAAAAACTTGCTGAATCAAAACCGTGTAAGTGTTGTGTACTTATGCACAATGGAGCCGTGTTTGACGATTCAAGGGTGCCCTAACGCAAACTGTCTTTAATTTACAATGTTTTCATTAAATAGAATTGGACTATCATGAGAGTGCCCTAACGCAGATAGTGCCCTAACGCTAGACAAGCAGTAGCACAGAGTTGGACGCGGTCGCGGATACCCGCGGGCGGTCGCGGTCGTGGACAAATTTTCTTGACCGCAATGACCGCAAATTTCTATCAAATCGTGGTAATTTTGGCCAATTTGTTGTAAAAAATCCAATTTTTTTTCAAATTTTGTCTTCGTTGGACAAATAATCAGCTTCACATTTTGAAAAAAGTTTGCCAAATTTTGCTAAAACTTTTGGATGGTTGAACAGGCAGCATAAACTGTTAGTACTTACTGTAGTTTCGGGGTTTCAATTTGTTTATCCTGTATTTGTCTAATTTCAATTTTGCAAATTATTTGATTTATTAGATGGAAATTCTAAATATGATTAGATGGTTATTAATGGCTAAAAATACTTGAAGGAAACCAACGCTTTAAGCAGCGTTAATAGCATGCTGGTTGGTTGGTTGCTTGGTAACCGTGCCATAAAACATGAAAGAAAATACACCCTGACCTGCACACAAAATTCTACTTTTGCACAAGCCAAATGCAGCAACGAAATAAAATTGTTTGTAATTTTTAATGTTGCTGTCAAAAATGTATATCTGAGCTGCACCAGCATAAAACTGGAGTGAGGTGGCTGTAAAAGCATTGGAAATGCCTTAAAATATGCAATATGTGGATTTTCTTAAAGAATTGACGATTAATAACTCAAAATTTAGCGGTCACAAAATTAGCGTGCGGGCTGCGGTCGTGGACGCGGGCGGTCGCGGTCACGACAGTTGCGGTCGCGGGGCGGTCGCGGTCAAGAAAAATGTGTCCATGTCCAACTCTGCAGTAGCAAGCCAAAGTAGGACAGCTAATAGCTTTGAAATCCAACTATTTTAGTATAATTAAAAATTTTGCAGGCATAGTCTCAATTTCTAAGACTTACTGGACATTATTCCCAACTTAAGCCGTTTATAACGAACTGTTTTAGTCGGACGTATTGGGGAGAATATCCACTTTCATTTGCAGCATGCTTGGGCCAGGAAGACTGTTTCCGCTTGTTAAGAGCTAAAAAGGCGGATCCAAATCGGCAAGATACGAACGGAAACACAGTTTTGCATTTGATGGTTATCCACGAAATGCCGGTAATTGTGGTTTGAGAAAATGTTGTGCTGTTTTCACTAAATAAATAATGAATGTTGCGCACCACCAAGCACCTGAAAAAATCGGGTAACCTGGCAGAAGTCGAACCCGCGGGCTACTGCTCAACGTGCAAATACTCTATGAACTTAGCCGTAAGTGCTATAGTGGCAAGATCTTAAACCGGAAATTGAATCAGATGTGTACCGCTATCTAAAGCATTGATGAATATAAAACCAAGAGTACATAATAGATAAAAGTAAGAAACTCTTACTTAACATACTGTACTGAACATGCTAGGCATGCGCGGTTCATTAACTCGGGACCCTTCCCCCCCCCCGGTAAATATATAAATTGTAGCACAATACAAAAATTCGTAGGAATGTAGTGTGCAACAATTTTTATATCATTCGAAATAGCAGAAAAATGTTATAAAGGTCGAATTAGTTTTTTAATTGCATTAACCTAATTAAAGTTATAATTATTTAATTAAAATAACTAATAAATTAAATACAGTAAGCCTTAGGATAATGGGCTAATCAGCGAGCAGACACACGCTTATGTGATAGCGTCTAAGTTGTAAGTGGGGACCCCCCCCGGAAGTTAATGAACCGAGCATGCCTAGCATGTTCAGTACATAGTAGTGTAAGAGTTTCTTACTCTTATCTATTATGTACTCTTGATTAAACTAAGGCCTATTTCTTTAAAGATTAAGCGGATTTGATTAAAATTAATTCGCATTAAAAACAACACATCGAATTAAACGGATTAATATTTAATCTAGCGAGTTAAACGAGTTAAACGGATTAAATTTAATCCTTTTTCTTTAATGCACCTGGGATTAAAATTTTAATCTAATCCGTTTTCTTTATTCACGCTTCGGATTAAAAAGTAGAAGAGTTAATTTTAGTCTGACCTGCTTAATCGCTATTCCTTTAAAGATTAAGTTTAATCCGTCTCCTGCAT
Organism: Trissonchulus latispiculum; assembly: GCA_030248195.1. Taxonomy (NCBI): domain Eukaryota; kingdom Metazoa; phylum Nematoda; class Enoplea; order Enoplida; family Ironidae; genus Trissonchulus; species Trissonchulus latispiculum. The sequence goes on from JASAND010028084.1 coordinate 10,748, forward strand.
TTTCAAATAGTTTTAATCCTCGTGCAAACGGACTAAAAGTTGGCGGATTAAATTTTTAATCACTCTAAAATGTCACTACAGTTTGGGAACGAATTCCAACTTAAGCTTGGTTCGATTGTGCCCGGGTGGCTCAATCGGTAGAGCGTTGGCCTAGACAGCCAAAGGTTGTGGGTTCGATCCCCACCTCGGGCCCGAATTTTTCGGGTCGGAGGTGCTGTAGTGACAATTTTAGTTTAGTTTGTTCTTTCACTGTTTTTTCAATGGCGAACTAAACGGATTAAAATCAACTCGTTTAATCCGAAGATTAAAAATGGTCGGATTAAACGAGTTAATTTTAATCCGTTTAATCCGTTTAATCCTGCATCAAACAAGCAGCCGTTAACCTTTTAATCCGGCTGATTTATCCGTTTAATTCGACCGTTTTAATCTATAAAGAAATAGGCCCTAACTTTACAATGCAAGATTAGAATGTTAGATTTTCGAAAATAAAATCAGAAGTAAAAATAAAACTAAATAAACTGAAATAATTATCTGCCTTGCTGCTTATTGGGTTGCCGGTTTTTTGACGAAAAAGTCAACCCTTTCATCTGGGTACGTTCGTTTTATTATTATTACTATTAATAATAACAATAATTATTATTATTGGTTTGCCGCTACTTCCGAAGGAAAAGGGCAAACCCTTATTCTCGTCGTGTTATTATTCTTCTTCTTCTTCTTCTTCTTGTCCCCCCCCCCCCCTATTAACTCAAGCTAGGCTCAACGCCCGGAGCTGAAATTTGATGGGTATGTGGGGGTTTAGTCCCAAACCTGGCCCATTTTAATTTCATCGCTCGAGACTCACCCAGTCGACCAGGGCAGGGAATTTAATTTTTTAAAATCGTAAGGGGGGACCAAGGCGATTCTCAAAAATGGTCAAAAACTTTTTGTCTCCGATTTGGTTGAAAAGTCAGTCCCAGGGTAATTCGGGGACGCAAATTCCAAATCTCCAATCGAAATTTTTCTAGCTTTTGTGAATCTCGAGATATGGCCGAAAGTTACACTATTGGAGACCGCAAAAGTGAGCAAACTGCCCAGAAACGCCTAATATCTGTGTTTTTTGAACTCGTTAGTCAAGTTTAGCCGGTGGATTTGCTAGGATATCTTTTAAAAAGAAGTGTCAAATAACTTGTGGCAATATTTAATTGAAAATTCCTTATCCCAACTGCCGTTTTATGGGCAACCATTTTCAGGTGAAGGTGTCAAAAATGGATAAAAACGTTTAATGTCCGACTTGGTTGAAAAGTCGGTCATAGGGTAACTCGGGGACGCAGATTCCAAATCTGCAATCGAAATGTTCCTGGCCATTTATGATATGGCCAAAAGCTACACTGTTGGAGACCGCAAAAATGAGCAAATTGCCCAAAAACGCCTAATCAGTGTTTTCCGAACTAGTTAGTCAAGTTGAACTGGTGGATTTGCTAGAATAGCTTTTAACAGGCTGTATCAAATAACTTTTAGCAATAATTATCGTAAATCTCTTATCCCAACTGCCCTTCTATGGGCAACCATCTTGCAAAGATTGGTCAAAAATGAAAGTTGTCGAATCCTACTGATTTTGGTATCATTCGAAAGGTCTCAACGAGCTATAAAATATATAGTTGTAATAGGGTCAAATCCTGAAAATGTATTAAGTTTGAGTTTTGACCCTCGATAGGGCTAAACCTTGAAAATGTACGAAATTCGAGTTTTGGCCTTCGAGACGCTGATGTTGAAAAACGGCCAAGATTGAAAATTTTCTGTGAGCAAATTGCCTAGAAAGGCCTAATATCAGTGCTTTTTCGAACGCGTTAGTCAAGTTGAGCTGGTGGATTTGCCAGGACGCCCTTTAAGAGGGTGTATCGAATAACCTTTAGCGAAATTTAGTCAAAGATTCGTTATCCCAACTGCCCATTTAAGGGCAACCATTTCCAGAAAAATTCCTCATCCCAACTGCCCCTTTAAGGGCAGCAGAAACAGCACGCAAAATGCTCTTTGCCACCGATTTGACTGAAAATCGACGCTACAAAGTTTGATGCCTACAGAAAGAAGCGGCGGCAAACCATTAATGCCAATTTAGCTTGTTATTCATATCCTCGTTACCACCCCTCTGTTCCCCATCAATCTCCAGATTACGTGGATCGATTTGGCTAAAATTTTGCATGTAGGCAGGGGTAGTGCCTAGGCACTCGCGGACACCTAGTGTGCAAATGGTAAAAATTGAAAGTTGTTCGATTGAGCTCATATGTATGAGTATTAATTGATAGCTCTCGGTGAGCAAATAAAAGGTTGTAACAGGGCTGATGTACCGAAATGTACACAATTTGAGTTGCGGAGCCTCAAAAGGGAAAACTGACCGCAATCATCCAAAAACGGTTTTTGAGGGTTTTCAAATAATATGGTCAATATGGTATTCATAAGTAGTGATGTGGATCGGATCGGATCGGCAGCCAAAATCACCTACCGATCCGATCCGCCAATTGGGCGGCGATCCGATCCGATCCGATCCGATCCACCCCCGGATCGGACCGATCCGATCCGATCCGACCATAATTTTAATTTTCAATTGTAGACACTTAAACTGCTATACCTTCCCGTTTTCCATTATTTTGCAAAAGTTTTGATCAAACTTCGCATCGGAATCTTATTGAATTATTCTGAAAGTCCGTATCAGAAACTTCAGCTGCAGAATGCTGTGTAGTTATGTACCTTTAAAAACAACGATTTCCTTTGCTTGGTAGTTCAACATCTAGTGAGGACTATATAAAAAAGATGAAACGTTGAAGAAACAAGGTGTGCAAGACCAAAAATAGGCGTACAAACTTTGGTCACTTATTGGAAGCTTAAGAATACATTTATAGTTTTATAGATTTATAGGCAATGTATATATATTTTCAAAATCGTTCGGAAAGGAAATCCGGAAACAATTAAAATCAGGAAATAATTTGGAATCCCGGATTTTATTAAAATATTCAATGATTTGCTAAAATCTATACTAATTGAAAATTTTATTTCCGTTATCAAATAGAGCTTGTTCCGCGGCGTATATATATAATTTTGCTTTTACAATCGTACATTAACATATATACATTAACACGGGGTCCAATTCTGGGGGAGGTATCTTCCCCGACTCTGGCGAAGCGAAGGGTTTACCTATCCCTGAAAAATTCCAAACATTTTAAAAGGGTCTACCCCGAAATATGAAAAATTGACAAAGTTTCAGTAGGCTTGGCCAAGATAAGTTAAAAGTGAAGATTTTTAGCGATTTTTAAGAATTTTGGAAAAATCGTTAAAATTGGATGAAACATTAGAATTTTTGGTAAAAATTGCTTAGGGGTATACCTTTTCCGTCTCGGCGAGGTGCCTGCCCGTTGTTTGTCGTTCTGTCTGATGGTGTCTGCACCCATTCATTCTCCTCCCACGTTATCCTATGCTTGCAACCTTTGCAACCAATTATGCACCTAACGTTCGGAGTTTTTGGTTTTTCAAAATTTCCGGATTTTAATTTCTTTAATTCTCACAACATGGTTATCATTAAAAATTTCTTTAATAAAAACATACCAGAATAAGCACACTCTCGGCAGTCAGCGTCACTGAATTTACAATGCGGAGCGGACTGTGCAAAAATTAATTAGCAGAAAATATTAGAGAGCCATTCCATTAGATTGTTTTTACATATGCAGACAAAAATTATATATTTATACAAAGAAAGAAAGTAAAGCAAAACGTTAACATCAAAAAATTCACATTAACAACGAAAAATTCAACAGTTGAACAAAATTCAGATGAAAAATTTTGATAATTTCTTTGAAGAAAGTTTGTAATATTGTAAAAATTGGTACAAACTTCCGAATTTTGCCTCATTTGCCGGATCGGCGATCCGGAAAAATCAAGCCGATCCGATCCGGCCGATCCGATCCGAAAATTTGTCGATCCGATCCGATCCGATCCGACCCCGGATCGGTCGATCCGATCCGATCCGCCGATCCGATCCACATCACTATTCATAAGATAATGTGGAGGTGCTCTTGATGCGGAGAGCACCAATTGGTGTCTACTAGGTCACAGAAATGCTTCTTTCTAAACTAATACAACCGTTATAAGCGGCGCCCATTCTGGATCTTCGCTAGTTTTACATGACTATTCCTTCTTTTCAGAAAATGTTTGACTTGGCTCATAAGCTTGGAGCAAAACTACATGTGACTAACAACCAAGGTCTGACACCATTAACTTTAGCAGCCAAGCTGGGCAAAAAGCAGGTAACTAAAATTTAAAAGGCGGACTTATTTAACTGTACAGTCACTGTGAAATTGCCAAAAACAGCCAACAGCCAAAAGCCAAAACAGCCGTTGTGAAACAGCCAACAAACGAAACAACTATTACGGGAGCCAGCTCAATGGCCTAAAGAATGCATTATTGCCGTAGCTTTGTGCCAAAGATTTGTGCTATGTGCTGCTCCTGGATCTATCCGATCCGCTAAACACGACAACGCTGAAGTCGACTGAGTATGTCTTTAAAAGGAGGATGATCAATGTGTAGCCTAACTAGTGACCTATAACTCCATTCACGCATTATTGCTCTATCGCTGGTTACAGGAAAAAACTAGACCGTGCGCCTGCCAGCCATTTGCAAGCCATGAAACTTATATGCTTTAGGACATACAGTTTGTTCACGATTTGAAAAATATTGCATAGCTAACTAATCTGTTATTGTTATTCATTTTAGATGTTTAAGCATGTCTTGGAACTTGAAAAAGATATTCTTTGGAATTACTCAACTGTTACCTGTGCAGCCTATCCACTTTTGTACATCGATACTATTGACCAACAAACTGGAAAAATGAATAGAAACTCTGCTTTAGCTCACATAACATATGGAGTAACTATTTTTAATTTTCTGATGATTTCCTTTTTCAATTGAAACATACACAACCTATTTAAACTAAAAAACATTTGAGCTCTGTGAGCTCCGAGGAAAAATGGAGAACAAAGGAAGTCTTCTGCCTCTATAACTTTCCGTTTTGACATGAATCAGCAACATTGATGAAAAATATTTGAACAATTTCAGGAAACTTCAGAGCATTTGGATATGCTTGACGGTCTAATGGAGGATTTGCTCACCGAAAAGTGGAAGGCTTATGCTAAATCAAAGCAAGTCTTCAGATATTGGTGATAGTAAATTCTTCCAAGATTCAAATTATTTCATGGAATCCTTAGAAAACGCAGATGTTGTTGCTGAGGCACATCCTATCCAAAAATTAAGTTTACTTTATTAATTGCTTTATTTCTATATTTAGGCTGCTGAATCAGTTCAGATTCTTTGTTCTTTATTCCTGTTTCTTCTTCGGTGCATTCGCTTTGCGCCACACTCGTCCAGAGAGCAGTTTCTCCGTTCCCAATTCGACGACAGTTGACGATGGAATGGAAGGAAGCTTTTCAGTGATCTATAATGTCTCCAATGAGCTGTTCGAAGAAGCTGAACTGTTCATTGATGATGGAAATGTTTCTAGCAACTTTTTTGCAAATATGTACTCTGGCCAAGAGTGTTTCCTGCTCCACTCGGGTACTATTGAATCAAAGGTAACCTTAGCTTGTGGAGTTTATAACAAATTCTTAGAATGTCAAAGGATAAAATGCACAAGACGGGCTCCATACAGCAGCCCATAATCTGGTATTGCAACTGACAATGTCACTAGACTCATGGCAGCGGGAAAATTTGCGCAGTCACATAATGTTGCTTTATGCTGTTTGTTCCTCCGAAAGAAATATTGACATCAAGAACGTTTCAGTCGGAATAGGTGCTGCACTTTTTAGCTAATCACAAAGCTGCCTCTCATGTCTGAGAGCTATCTGAGAGAAGATAAAAGGTTTTATCAACGGTTCCAAATTTAGCCCGATTAAGTCTCTAGTTACTGTTTTTTCTTCATTCCAGATTGAGCAGATAATAATTAGTTAGTTTAGTTAATACATTATTTAATGTACCAAGCTACCTTTTAATCTGTTAATTCGACCAATATTTAGCGAGAATTTGCAACTAGTTGAAAGCATGAAACACTAGTCTTCAAAAAACTATTATTATTATTAGTTAATTAATTAGTTAGCTAATTATTAAAACTAGTTATTAAACAGATCGGGATAAAATTGTATCAAAAATAGAAGTAAAAAGATTATTTAATTTAGTCCGAGGTCGTGCATTGAGCAAATTAATTTGTATTTAATTCCTTTTAATCTCGGACCTTATCTCGGTTCTCGGCCCCAAGCTGCACCCTGGATGGTGGGAAGAGATGTGTGACATTCTGTGCATTTTCTCAATCGTAAATAGAATAGCATGTTTAGGCTAGGATCATATTTGAAGCTATAACACTATTTGGAGTCACTGGTTATTTGGTATCATTCGCTTTGGATATGAAATATGTTGGAGTGAAACAGTACTTTAAAACTCTGGTAAGTTTGTAAAGCTATTTCATCACATTCCACTGCAAGGATAATTGAAATAGCAACATCTATACTGCAGAAGTTAACTTTTTCGACATCCATCCTCTATCCGCTGTGGCTAATTTAAGATTGCCGTATCCAATGAAAAGCTTAGCTTTTATATACTAACAATCAGTATGTAAAGTTATGTAGCGACACTTTTATTATTTTAGAAGGAGTTTCCTGCAAAAGTTCTATTCTATGTGTCCTTCATATGCATGGCTCTAATGATTCCTTGCCGACTAATGTGTTGGTATGACGCGGAAAATGTGATAGCATTATTCAGTATGCTGACCAACGGGCTTCATTTCTTATTCTTTTGTAGGTGCGTGTCATATTTATAATAACTGGTTCAAATCGGCAGGAATTATAAATAAAATGAGTCAAACACATCCTGGTTACAATTTCATTCACGAAACTGTGATTGTAGCGATTTAAGATAGATTGATCAAAAGACAGATTAAAAATAAATGCACAGTTTTGATTTTTCAGAGCTATCCCATTCATTGGTCCATTTGTTTTGATGGTCTACAAGATGCTAGCTGGAGATATGTTAAGATTCATAATCATATACAGTGTATTCCTTATAGGTTTCAGTCAAGGTAAGGGGTTACATGAATTCGAGGCTGTGGATCAATTTCCACAGGAGGAATAATATTTGTCCTCTCCTTAAAACGTTCAAATGACACTCACACAGGATGCGTTTAGTGAGCTTTATAAAGAACCCAACCAGGAGAATCACACATGTCGAAATACATTACGCTTACGTTGCACTATGTGTAAACTGTGGGAAATTTGTAAGTTTTAGCATTCTTCGTGATTTTCCAAGCATGTGTGCAGATGGACGACGCAGAACCAAAAGAGGAACATTTCATGTCTCATCCTGTCGATGCCATTATCAGAATGTTTATTATAAGCGTTGGAGAATTCATGGTATTCTACAAAAAGCTTAATGAGTGTCCCTGGTTCCTGGCGACCTTAGGAAAGGTTAGAAAACACTGTTTTAACACCTTCTATTTTAACACCCTCGTCGCCAGATGTTGTATCTTGTGTCCAACTAGCAAGACTGAATTTAATCGTAAAACATCACACTTATATACTGCTCAAACTTCCGATCCGTAATCAGTTCTAAGCAAGAACTTTCCTACATTTTTCCAGCAACGGATCCAATCACATAATCACAAATTACAACATTATTTGCTGTTGCAACCTACACGTTGTGCTCTGGAATATGTAGATAATATTAAATTCAGGCCATATGGTGTTTCTTGGTGCAATATGCCACACTACTTCTGATTAAGTTCAAGGTTTCTTAAATATTGGGGTTAGAAATTCTTCGTTGCCGCCTCTAAGTTTAGCTAGTTTAGCTTTGTTAGTTTTATTATTTCTACAATAGCTGCACTTAAATTAAATTTTATTTGTTTAAATATTTGTATTTATGTTATGTTTTAGATTGTTTTCATCATATATGAGCTATTGGTATCTATAATGTTGGTAAATATGCTAATTGCCACAATGGGACGAACATACCAGCTTATTGCAGAAACACAGAAAGAATATATGAGACAGGTATAATGTCGGCAGATTTTAGAATTCTAAACATGCTTTCCTCAACCTTTTGTCTCATTCTCGTTGCTTGCTCATATAAGTTATTTTTTCATAAAGACATTTCCACGATCACAAGGATTTCACTAATGCCCTTCCCATGACTGTGGGAGGGCAGAAAATTGTGTAGTTTATCTGTCTCTGCCCTTCTGTTGCAGTCATTTGTCAAGGTGGTACTCCTAGCTGAAGAGCTGGCTGGCTGGCTCTCTGGCTTTCTCGACATTGATGAAACTACGGCATCAACGTTACCTTTCCTTACATTAAGCAACAGTTCTGCTTAAAGAATAGTATTTAGATTAATCTAAAAGATGCTATATTTTTGGTTTTCATTACTTTCAGTGGGCTCAAGTTATTTTAATGCTTGAACAAAGCTTGAAACCACGGGATCGCCTGATCGCTCTCCTAAAGTATTCACGTCCTACAGGAACTAATAAGACTAAACGTAGCTTTGTGGTCAAAAGAATGCTAACGGTAAGATATTTCAAAAAATTATCCTTGATTTAAAATAACCACTTACATGGTTTGTTCGTTCTTGACCACTTTTCATTGTTCCGTGACCTGTTCGGTACTTCCTTTTCTCGCTACGCAAACCGTGCCGCTTGGCAAACCACGAGTAGCGCTAGACAAATTGAAAGTACCGCTAGGCAAACTTTGAGTGCCGCCAGGCAAACCAAGTGTACTGTTAGGGAAACCATAAGTGCCGGTAGGCAAGTCCTAAGTACTAGAGATGAGCATTTCGGCCCGTCGGCCCGGCCCGGCCCGGCCCGCGGGCCGGGCCGGGCCGGCATCCATTTGTTAGCGGGCCGGGCCGGGCCGAGAAAATTTTTTAACTGCGGGCCGGCGCGGGCAAAAACGGGCCGGATCGACCATCGAAAATGTTCCAAAATCGCTAAAATTAGCTAAATATCTACTCATTCAGACTATTTTACAGCAAAATTTAACATTTTGTAGCATATTTTAGCGTTTCCATATTGCATTGGAGCCTTTGAAATAATATTGTTAGTAAAATTTTGGAATTTTTATTTTTGCGGGCCGGGCCGGGCCGAATCTTGGAGCGGGCCGGGCCGGGCCGGGCCGAAACATTTTGCCAGCGGGCCGGGCCGGGCCGGGCCGAGCAAGATTTTGGAGCGGGCCGGGCCGGGCCGGGCCGAAAAAATCCGGCCCGTGCTCATCTCTACTAAGTACTCTCTGTAAACTTAACTCTAACCAAAATTTTCTTTGTCAAAGTGTTTTTAACACTAGCAACTGACATCTGCAACTGCAAACTCATAACAGTGTCCAGGATTCAGAACACTGTTATATACTAAAACGTCTATTCGAAGGCGGGATTTTTTAATGTCGGGAGCACCAAACTCAGCCATGACAAATAAGTAGACAAAGAGAGAATTCTACTTCTCAGTCAGTTTTAAATGACAGTTAAGTTAAAGGTCAAATTGGCGACTAAGTTCTGCTACATAAGTGCCGTAATGTGTGACTCAATTACATATCAAGTCACACCGTCTCAAGTCACAAGTCTCATCAGTACGTCTGAGATACCTTTGTTTTGATGGCGACATATTTGCTATTGTTAATTGCAATTTAAAGACATTTATGTTAAATTTGTTAAACTTGAACACTAAAAGTTATCTCTTTTCAGCTTAGCTTGCCTACCGTCACCCTGGGTTAGCCTAGCGGTACTTTAGAGTTTGCCCACCGGCACTTTGAGTTTGCCTTCCGACACCATCGGTTTGCGTAGCGGTACGTTAGTTTGCCTACCGGCACTGACTAGCTAGCCTAACGCTACCACATCTTCGATACGGTGCATACGAGAGCGATTATAGTTGGTGCTTCGCGCCCGCAATAAATCCGTATTTTGGTTTGAGTTTTTGTTATAGCATACCTTATCTTTTATTGTTATATATTTTTTATGTAATATAACAGGAAATGCTTTACAATTTATAAGTTAAATATTTTATGACTTGATTTTTGTTTTTTCCATGGCGATTTTCAAATTTTATTAACCAGCACAAACACACAACGATATTATGAAGTCTACGTTATGAATTCTTTACAGGAAGAAGAACAGGCAGAACAAACCAAGAATCGCACTGAAAGACTTGCAACATATATTGAAGAAAAGAAAACTCTAATGAAAAAGAAGTTTATGGAAAGCGGAATGGCACCGTCTCGAAATGACAGCACTAACGAAGACATAAACTAACGATTTCCGAGAAAATGTAAACTGGAGTCTTTTGTACTAACTATATCATATGATCACGTTTTTACTTATTTATGACAATTTAGAAATTTGTACTGGACTAATTTTAAGATTCAATGGGTAAGCGTGAGTTTCAGATCTAAGTTTTTGAAGTTAAATATGCATTTATACAGACATAGTAAACAAATCGGTAAACATTGAATCACCACATTTCACATTTCTTCACTGGATTCATGAATGAGCCTGGCTTACATTTAAAGGCGTCGGCGAATTCCCGCATGTTTTTCAGAGGCTCATTAATGCTAGAATAGGACATGGTATTAATAAGACCAATGGTCGATATAAATAGCGGTTTTCAAACAATGCACACCTATTTCAGTTCAAAACACGCAAGATTCTTCCTACTAGTTCAAATAAAAGATTGGTTTCTTCGGATTCTCGTTGGGCTTTAGCTATGACGAGTTTTTACGATTTCATCAACAGCTTAGACTACCGTACCTGGTTACAAGCTCCGTAGACGCCACTACATAAGTCATTACTTAAAAGCTGCTAGTGTTTATCATCAGTTTCTTCAATATTTTCACTGGTACAGAGGATCTATGTATTTTCCAGTGCATCTTTTCCCTTTCTTGATGATATCCCCTTTCAATTATCCCTTATTAACTAATCAGCTTATGAAACCTATCTGCTAAGAATTCTTTCAGCGAGCAGAACAGATCAGCGCGAGCCCCTTGCTTTGATTGCATAACTGAATACCTGTCCTCTTCATATCGCAATTACGACTCATACCCGTTTTAACTCTAAGAGTCTCTAATAATTCCTCATTTTCATTTTTGTTGCTATAATGCTGCCAATATCTGGCTCACTGCCATATTTGTTTTCGGTGTTTGAGTACTCTAAGCTTGCTATTATTACAGTAGCTTTGCAGACGACAGTACATATTTGAGCAATATCAACATTCAAACATTGGTATGATCTGGGGGCTGTATCACATTTTTAAATTAGTTAATTAATTAGTATCAGGAACAATATTTTTAGTAATGTAACCACTAAAACAATATTGCACAATCACAAGGTTGTAATAAATTATTTTTGCCCTTATTATGTAGGTAAAATGGGCAATGAAAATATTGCAGATTGTTCATCCCTGAAAATGTCAAGCTAGAGTCAAAGTATTCTTATGTCAATTTTCTAGAAAGCTTTTGCACTTTTGCACAAAGGAGTAGCAGAGTAATATCAAAAACAAAGCTAAAATAGGTCGTCGTGTTATCACTGATTCACGAAAATACTAAATAAATACATGTTAGTATATAATACCGATATTTGCCAACTGGATGGTCATTAATGAGAAGGAATACAGAAAGGGCTTGCGGTCGAATCAACTCGCACCAAATCTGAAGCAAGATATAGCTTTTATGCAAAATCCATTACCGTCAAAGGTAGCTTTGTTACACTTTGTAGAAATAGTTTACCTTAGACAGCAGATTCAATGTTTCTTAAGTAAAAAGGCTTGCATTACAAATCTTCACATTAAGCAGTAAATTACATTTCCATAGGATATGAAAAATAGTTGATCGTCTGTTAGATTTGTCATCCCAGGTAGCTTCTTCTCTTCCACTGTGTCTGATCTTTGTTTCCACTTTTGATAAGACTAGAAACATAAATGAAGAAAACGTTCCAACAGATTCCAATAAAGCATGTGTTCAGCATAATACCATTTTATCTGCAGACATTTAGCTTAGTCAAAGTACACATTACCGTACCATGCCCCTACCCATGTCCTTAACGGATGTAAAAGGCAGTTTCGAAAAATTTCAGCACTGGTGGGTTAAATTGGTACACCTAAAGCTTTAAATGCAATTAGCTAAATACTAAAATGCCTAAGCACTAACTTCATATGCAATTCTTAGGCCACCAGCATCTGCAATATTTTCAGCCAAAGTCAAGTTTCCGTTCAGCTGAAAATGAAGGGCTCCAAATAAAAACTTGCAATTAGAAATGACGATCATCCAAATTATGCATATACAAATGAAAAGATCAAGATCAAATAATAGGTATCAATAGGGACAAATCAATATTATCAATATAAACTTTTATCTAGCTTTTTAGGGAAATTAAACAAAACTTCCAATGGTAGGGAGGTCCAATAAAAGCTAACCAGTAACTTCATCAAACTGCAATATAAATTAAGTCGGATCGAGATGGGCATCAAAAGATGTCGTTCATTTTAAAGTCATTTACTTCAGAAAACGAAAAGTTTGTTCACCTTTACACCGGTTTCTGAATCCCTGATATTATTAAACTGATCAACAAAGCATTGGGCTTTGGCGTGGTACTGCAACAATGTTTCATTGTGCCACCAATTTCTCACGCTTCCCATCTCATCGAACTGACGGCCTACAAATAATTATAGCTACGTCGCTTGTACATATAAGGCCCTAACACAATAACTGGGTAAATGTAATAGCAAATACGCTAATAAATTCTAATGTAGAGGACTAATTAATTTCATATAAACTTAGGTAAAATATAATAGGTAATTCAGAACTATAGTCTCAAGTCTTGGTTTCTGAAACTTGATTCAACCTTCATTATCAAAGCCATGAGTAATCTCATGTCCAATGACTGATCCAATTTTTCCATAATTGAAGTATTTGGGCACACTAGGGCTGAACATGGGGAACTGCAAGATTCCAGCTGGGAAGGCTTAAAAACAATACGTAACGTTATGAGAGCAATAAACATTTCCAAAAATTTTTAAAAAGGATTCAAATGAGCAAGGCTAACGGAATATAGATAGGTATGGGACACTGCACTTCTACATCCTTCAAGCCACATACATTCATGTGAAAGCGGTAAGCTTTTCGAAATTTTGTGAACATTTGCTATTATTTTTCAGCTGGCTGTACGATCAGACTGATCGAATCTGTTGTGTGAACTCGTATGAGCATAATTCGGGACTTTAAAGTTCAGCGTTACCTACAATCTACAGTTGAACGTTTTTGCCTACAAATACCTAGTAACCATACCTACCTATCACGTTTTCCAGTCTGGAATAATACGCATTGACATTGGCCGGAGGCATACTCCATGTAAGAGGATCTGTAGGTTCTCGAAGGGTCTCCAAACTTGCATTTATGTTTGCAATGATTATAGCAAGTGAATTGTGATAATAGCTGTCATTTCGAAGCATTATCTGAAGAAACATTAACAAAGTTTTTAGTTTTTCAGAATCTCATTTTAATGTTCATGGTTGAGTTGAGATTTTAGTTAAGATCTAAATTTTGAACAGATTAAGCGAAATTTTTCCTAAATAGACTGTTATTTCTACAATTCAGTATCAGACCTCTTCTAAATCCGCAAGCAGATATGATTCGTTCAGGATTCGATCAGGATACCCAATTTTTTGCTTCATTTTTTCCACTTTTCCCAGGGCAGTTAATCGAGTTGCATGATCCATCCAATCAGCTCGCTTGATTATGACACTCAGTGAGTCTTTGAGATCAGAGATCATTGACTCAACCTAAACAGATCACAATAAAATTCAATGACGAATGTTATCAAGCTTTGAAACGACTAAAATTACCATCGACAAATCTAGTTAAGCTAATACCGGAAACGAAATAATTTCATCTGTTACCTCTCTTTTGGCTTCTTCCTGGAACTGTGCTTTGACGTAAAGTGAACTTAAAATATCTGACAACGTGCTCAACGTTGTGGTAGTGCAGTGTTTCCATCTAAACCAAATGAAATAAAATTTAAAATTAAAAGATTTTAATTGTAGCTTTACTATACGCGTACAACGAACACAACTTCATTCAGAATACAGGATGTACAGGACATTTTATGAAATCTTACATCAACGGCATAACATTTAAGTCTTAAAGACGGGTCCAAAGCACGTCGCTTTTTAACAGATTCTTTATCAGGTTCAGAACTACAGTTTGGTGTAATACTTTGTTGGAGAAGAAGCAGTGCCAAATATTGCCTCATTGTACTGTTTCAGGGGCTTCTGATAGGCTTCAGGCAGAAATCGCAGAACACTCATGACGGCCATTCGATTCATGTAGTTTAGTAGTGTTCTATAAGTAAACCAATAAATACTAACAATTGCCATTGCTAATGTGGGATGCCGCTCTCTTTCAATTAACACCTTAATCTTTGAAAGGTTTGTTGTCAGATTCTACGAAATAAATGTACCTGTCGCTATATTTGTTAATAACTTGTATAATGTCGTGTGGAAAATCCAAATTCAACACCAGAACTCTATCATTGTCAGCAATATTTACAGATCCTGGGAATACTGAAAGCAAAATATCCCATCGAACCTAAATAAATATATAAAAACAAGATTTTCAGATTTATAATGTAGGGCATTAACTTATTTCCTAAGCAAAAACATGAAATTACTAACACAATGATTAATAATTGTTAATTTTTAAATCTAATTATATAGTCAAGTGCATAACAGTCTGAACTGAAAGAACTGATAATGCATACTAATAATCTGTATTTTAAAATTAGATTACTTCCGGATATTCTTGTTTAATTTCTCCGACGGTCAAAATATGATACATGTCGGCCATTTCAATGTTTTTATCAATCGGAGTGACAATCTATAATAAACAGAATGTCACTGTTCTGTTAATATAATAAACTAATATTCTGCCAATAAAGTTTCTCAGTTAAATTCTTTAGAATAAGACCAAACTTTCTTAAAATTATTCGATCATGACAAACCATGTCATATAATATTCATGATGTATCTAATTCTACTACTACTAGTATACTTCTGAGAGAGTCTTTGCCGCAGCCATTATTTGTAAAAAAGAACAGTTTTACAGTATTTCTACGGGTCCTTAGTCCTTTCTACAACATCAATTTCTGTTTCAATTACCGCAGTTTATGTAGGCAATTGGAACAGCTGAAAAAGAGGACTAAAGTATATATTCGTTTACCGAATTTTTTTAGGAGTGAAATAGCTTACTTACTTTTGCAATGTCCATTTCTAAGTGAACAAGATCCAGCATATCTTCATACGCTGTGTGAGGATCTGCTCCTAAAATTAAAATCGTCCTTGAATAAATCCCACAAAAACAATTAATAGTTTTAGTTAACTAATTACTAGTTTTTTGAGTGCTGCACTGACACTCTTTTCTTACTGTGGTATCTACTTTTCCTGTCGTCTAGACGTCTAGGGAATCACAATAGGGAATATAATTTCGCATCATTCTCCATAAATTTAGCTACATAATTGGCTAACCCAAAATAATGGCTGTATTGACCAGATACTCGTAATACAGCCTTAAGTTTGTGGAATTAAAACCCATCCGGTAGTCTTCTTGTGGAATGAATAAACCAATCTCATCGACCTAAAATTACTAAGTTTACATGACAGACAGAGTCTAAGATTTCTTACAAAGCGTTGAATTGGTGTATAAAGATAGTATACTTGGATCTACATTCGCGCATAACCTGTATGCTTCAACACAAAGGTTTAATATAATTGGAATAGTTCGGTGACCATTATATATTATTTGTATATATTATATATATATATTTGTAAAATACAAAAAGAGACGAACCGAGTTTTAAACTTTGACAATGGTTATCTGAGCATACTTTATTAGAATTTCCTCTAAAACACGGTAAATACCACAGAGAATTGCGGTTTTGAAAAAAATTTGATTAAAATTTGTTGAATTACAGTATGAGCCAAGATGAACCTTAATCCAACCTGAAGTATTCTTTCAGTGGGATTCTTGAGATCAAGGCCGACTGATAACCCGATAAAGCCACCCGGAATACCGCGACGAAGAAGGCGGACGGCTTGCTCTTCCCACACAAAATTCGTTATTGAGACATTAGTTTGAAGAACCGGCCAGTAACCGACCTCGTCCATTGTTTCATACAACGGATTAAGTCCCTGCGCATCTCTGGAGTCTGAAAGCAATCACTATTAAGATAATTTTTTACCAATCTCATTGCAGAAAATTGATGGTTTTCTTAAAGCCTTCAGTGACGTTTGCCTTAAATTCATCGGTATTTACATTGCGTTCAACGTATCACAGTTTGCTTACTTAGTGCAAATATGTTGCGATAATAATGAAGTAGCATACGTTCGTCCATACAGGACTGGAAATAGGTTTTCACCAGCTTCGCTGACCTTGAGTCTCCTGGTGAAATCGGCGCATCAAGAAGAGCTTAAATTAATATTCGAAAATCTTGGTTAGCATTTTCAAAAAGGATTTATCAACAATTTTCAAATATTGTCGAATGAATTTATCAACTAAGAAAACTATAAATTCATTTCATACATCTTTTATTTTTAATATGCAATTAATCCAATGTCAAATAGTTCATTCATTATTTTATTGGTACTGCCTTACATTGGATTCACGGTTCATATTATACTAGTATGAGGGGTCAAATCACCGTATTCCCAAAATTAATTTAAAGTTTTTAGTGCACGAGGTCTATGTAGCTAAATTTCGTACCATGAAGGTATCGATTCAGTTGTTCAGTGAGTTTGCCAAGTGTCCCAATACTGTGCTCGCCATCCGCGATTCCATTTTTAATGGCAAATGTTCCACAAACAAATTCATGAAAGTTATCGCAAGGATCCACTGTTTCGTCCAAGTTATTTAGTAGTGTGGCCGCTGTAATATTAAATCAATCCTTAATCTAAACTAGGTATTTACTATAGCCAATCAATAAAAATGTAATGAAAAACTATAATTAGTGAAACGTCAGTGAAACCAAGGCAAGTACTTATAAATTATAGAACTCGGAAACTCTTTTCTTTCAATCCTCAAAAATATATTTGAAATCAATCTTTGTTTAACAACAGCAATTTACATCCATGTTTCTGGAATGATTCAGTGGAATGCTGGTGGATCAGGGAAGCGTAGGATTAATGACTCAACGGGAGGAATCGGACACCGAGTACCTTCTATGTACCTTTGAAGCAAAATCCATCTGTTTCTGCTGTACTTATTGCTACTAACGTTTACGTTCTCCTTAACCATTATGATAGGCAGAATTTAACTCTGAGTACCTGCTAACGTACACTCTGGAGAAAGGCAGACAGTTTCGTCAACGTTTTGTACAGCTTCACTGAGATCTAAAATATCAATATCAGTTGAACTACGGACTTATGGCAAATTTCCACACAATGATGGCAAAATGACATAAGAAATATAGTGCATTTCTAATACTTTCAAAATAAACTGCGACATGCCGACAAATTTGCTGAACACAACGTTATAAATACCCGATTTATTTATGGATCCTTCTTGGCTATATTGAAACTAATTTCTCATTTTTTAGATTATATAATGTAAGTTTTATATTTCAATTAAACATAACAACCATCGTCTTGCTGGGCAGGAAGTCTGCAGACTTCATAGGCGATAGATTTCTGCCACAATATGATCACAAACACCAGCGACACGCCCAGTGTAACCACAATGGCAAGCCAGAGAACGTGACATCTGAAAACAAAAAGTTCTTTGGATGTTGCAAAAATGTTTCTAAAGAGGATTGAGGAGTGGAGTGGCTACAGTACCCCGCTGTAGTCTGCACCATATGGAGCATTGTGCTCAACCTTTTCAAACATTAACTGGCGACATCCATGGCAGATTGCAGTTCAAACAACCATCAACACTTCTCAACAACTATGAGTCAAATTCTTTTGGCTGTACCGACGAAAACATTACGTTGGTCATTCGTTCGGTTTTAAAACTGTTCAGAGCTTGTAATGTTTAGCAGTTGTAAAACCTTGCCAGTGCAACTTTAATATTAAGCTTACTTCCGTTGGGATAAAAACTGCCGCCCTTTCATCAGCAACGCGTGTAGAGATACTTAACTTAAACTGATATTATCCTAATGGCTACAACCGATATCTTAGAAATCTTGCCTTCTAATGAACCAGTGAAACCTTATCTGCCAAAGTTAATAGCCTAAGCAACTTCTCTGACTGTAAAATACGTCAAAACCTGTTACCAAGAAAATGGCTGTTCTTTGATTTCTTTTCTTAGGAATGACTCCCAATATACATCCTAATGTTTAAGATTGTCTTCCTAAATACTTGGCAGTTTTTCGGCAAGTTAGGCCAAAAAATAATTTATTAGGCTTACCGCCGCTTTTTGCACCACTGCCGGAACGTTTCTCTTTTGACGATTTCAGTCGTTAAAAGACTCAATTCCAGGGACTCTGGCCCACATCCATTGGAGACAACTGACGCCGCAGAAGGGCTGATATGAAAATGTGCATTCGTTTTACCCTTCATCCATTAGGTAAAAGGATATTTATCAATAGATGTTAAAGTGACAGTCACATTAGAAAATGTGATATACGAAATTGCAAACCTATATAAAAACGCAGATAAAAAGCTAGAGTACCTGGTACCAAATAAAGAAATTTAAACAAATGACCAATAGGAATGACCGTGTCAGCGTGGCGAAAGCATCAGAGACGAATGTGTAATATATATGACTGCGAATGACTGCGAATCGACCTGACCTGAACCCAAACTAATAATTGGTATTAGCGGAACTAATTAAGGTTTAAAATAAATGTTTTATATTTGCACTTCATCAATTTCTAATCCAGTACAGATGTACCCAGACCCAGACCTTATTACATAATCAGTTAACTAGATGTCAGTTTTGCAACACTAGTGAAAGGCTGTATTTTGCTCAAAAATATAGTGGGATGTTAATCATTGCAAATTTGAATAGTGAGAAAATTCAAACAAATTCCTACGAGAAATGCTAACAGTACGCAAAACGAATCTGTTTTTACAACAATTTGTAAACAATCCCTGCTGGATTAGAAGTTCAAACACTTCAATATATGCTTAGTTAAGAGCATTCATATTAACCACTGTTGTAACATTGCTCAGTGTAACCGAACCATGCTGCAACGGCATGTGTACAATTAAATTACCTACACGCTACACCGCAATACACTTGTACTGTACTGTAAAGCTTCGCTACTATGCTGTCGGAGTATGCAGCTGCTGACAGCCAGTCGACCGATGAGTCGCTTCGCGGACTCGTGCCCTTCACTAGCAGTTTCTCCTGTTAGTGTGCACCTCTAAAGGTGCCTTCACTGCCGCAAACGCATATAGACGCGCGTTGACGCCTCATATTGTAGCATGCCGTTTTAGCAGTTTTCAAATATATTGTAGCGGACCCATGCTCATAAACGCATGCAAAAGCTTATAACGCGCGACGACATCGACGTGCGACCACTTTATGAAAGCAGAATTAGAGCACTGCAGACGGTGCTACAACTTGCACTTATGTAAGACTCATAAGTCGATTGCCAGCTTTTATAAGCATATATATTTGTTAAAGTGTTAATGCGTACTGTTAATTATATTGCACGTGCAAACTTGAAAGCAAATATTTGAAAGCAGATTCGATTGCATATATTGGGAACTGAAATATTTCAGAATAGCCTAAAGGTCAAGACTCAAAACACCTGTTAAAATTTGTTTACAGAAAAGCCACCTAACTAGACCATCTGGACTTGGATAGGTAGAAGCCATAAATTTTAGCATTGAGGTAAATACGTAAAAACTTGCTTCAGACTTAAATAATGGCAATGCCCAAATTTTAAATTTTCTGTGACGTCACCAAAGCACCAAGAGCAAACCCTTCAAAGATATACAATGTTTGGAATTCTTAACCTTTTAGATCATTGCATATGCCACTGCTTCCTCTAAGAGTAAGAGTAGTGACAATGGATACCGCGCAAATGATTCCACTAGAGACTGTGAAATTTTTAACAAAAAACCAGAAACTATACAGATTTGGGATCTGTAGGTTCTTTGGTCCAATGTAGGTATGAATAAAGATTGAAGAATTCATTTTGTATTGGAAAAGATGTAGATCTTAAATAAAATATGTAAAAACAAAAATTCTTCCGGCTGCTAAAAGGATGCTAATTCTTGGGAGGTACAGTATTGCCAATCTTGCTATTTTATCAGAATTTAATCTCAGTTTCATCAATCAACAGCATGGTTTCAATTATGACATATTCAGGAATATAGTTGAGAAACAATTTATGGGAACTGTTAATTTACACACACAGGGCTGAAAGCTAATAACATTTTCGAGGAAGTAATATAACCTTTATATAACCACTACATAGTATACATGTAGAGAATACGGGTATCATATGACTATTCAATTCAGAGGCGTAAGTCCCAGCCAAAGTGTCTCAAAAAGACCCTTTAGTTCGGGTGACTGCTCTGCCTGAAAATGAAAATTGACTATGGCTTTCTTGATTCTTACT
>JASAND010028085.1:0-38283 GCA_030248195.1 Trissonchulus latispiculum
CTACACAGACATATTTCCGCTAAGGACAGCGTTAAACTAATTAAATTATTTGGTTAACGGAGAAGCCGGCCATTCCCCTTAAAACGACTGATAATTAATAATAAAAACCAATTCAGAGTTTTTAGTTCCTAACATTTTTGATGCCGACACAAGGTTACAGTTCACAATAACAATGCACAATTACAGACAATATGGTTGGCTTCGGTAGCGCCCGAAGCCAACCATATTGTCTGTAATTGCTTTGCATTGTTATTGTGAACTGTAACCTTGTGGTCGGCATCGAAAAATGGTTAGGAACTAAAAACTCTGAATTGGTTTTTATTATTAATTATCAGTCGTTTTAAGGGGAATGGCCGGCTTCTCCGTTAGTTAATTTAATTAGTTTAAACGCTGTCCTTAGCGGAAATATGTCTGTGTAGTCTTGTTGTAGTAATAATTGCCTGAGCAATTATTACTCGTTCCCCTTTCGATTCAAATTACCAGAGTTTCGAAAAGCTAACAAAATTTTCTCTTATCAAATTTGTCAAAGTTCTAAAGTTCCACGGTAAAATACTGGGAGATGCAACTCCAACTTATGCGGAATTGGGGAAAAGAAATATGCATACTACAAGTAGGTAGGTTTTGTTAAGGAGTAGTTAGGATGTATTATGTTTGTGTAATCATCTGTCTTAATGTTATTGTGATTGGTAGTGTGAATGAGACCCCCCAAATTTACGTAAGTGGCTGCCTGGGTAAACCCCTCATGGAGTGTGAGGTTCCAGAGCTAGCCTTCTTTTGTGAAGTGTGAATTAGTAAACAAAATTGTGTGAGTGCGAGGGTGAATGAGGGCATACCATGTAAACCCCCTTTGTCTGATAAGGGTATTGGGACTGCCAGAGTGAATGGGTAAGATGTTCAGATAGTAGGCAGGAAAATGGGCCAAATTGAGTAGCAATTTGGACCCCAAAGTATAGGTAACTTAAAGTCTGTAATGTTTATCAGTTGGATGTGTAACTGCTGTGAAAGTACTAATTTTGGGAGTGAAAGTTGTAGAAATGTGTGTAAGAACTAACAGTAATTTTGGCGATTTAGGCAGGTTTTGCAGCCTAGGGTCACGGGGACCCCCAATTAGGTCTGCCAAACCTGCTGGATTTCCGGTCATCCGTGTAGGTTGCCCTGCGATTAGGGGACGGATGGGCCGCATTCACGGAATCCAGAATTAGGCGACACAGGACCAGAATAGAACAGTTTAAACGATTGCGAAATTAATCCAAAAACTTAGTTTTATATGATAAACATCCGATTAGCGGACTAGTAGTTCGTTGAGTATCTAGGTAGGAAGATGTCTGCAGTTTTGTTGTATTAATTAGCGGAAGTTTTTGGTAAGTAGGAAATAGTTGGGTTTGGTTAAGAGAGGGGTATTAATGGTTTTGGCTTAAAATTAGTATGGGTTCACGGTCGTTACCGTAATCATTTAAGTTCCCATGTAAGAGGCCAAAAGACGGGTCAAACTAAAAGGAAAACAAGTAGACCCGTGCTGAGATTCGAACTCAGGACCTCTGGATTAATAGATCCAGTGCTCATCCATTTGAGCTACACGGGTTGTAATTAGAACGAGTTTAAGCCATGCCTGGAAGATATGTACATTTTACATTTGTATTGTAAACGTTTGGAACCAACGCACAGCAAATCAATTGTGAAACTTATATAGAATTAGTTCGAAGTGTTTATAGCAACGCAGTTATAAATGCGTATAAGCGCTTATAAGTGCAAAAGTTATAAGCGACATATAAGTATTGCGAAACACTTTACAAGAACTTATAAAGTGCTCATAAGTCGCTAATAAATTTCCGCTTATAACCTAATGGTAAGCACCTTTATAAAAATGTTAGTGAAACGGGGACCTGGTTCTTGTTCACTAGTTTCTGACTTTTTGAATAAATTGTGACCAGCAGCCCGTAACAGTTTGAATTTACAGTGAAATAGCACGATCTAAGCATATTGTATCAAGGTAATGACCACAATCATATCTCGTGTGTAATATACTGTTCAGTCATTATAGTATAATTTAAATTCTTTTGGACTCCGTTTCTAAGTCGTGAAACTTTAGTTTTCTTTAATATATGATGGATTTTATTTTAGGTAGCTATGAATGTCGTCCTACGAGAAAATGAAAAATGGCCTAAAAATGAATCTGGTCACGTAATAATTCCATATTTCATAGACTATTGCGAAGACAGTAAGTTTGCAAATTGGATAATGGTTTTCTACACTCGTTTTTAATTTTGGAACAACTGAACTGCTTAAACCGGCAAGTTCATGCACACTGCTGCTTTTGCTCACTAAATTTTGAGCGTTAAGTTATAGAAACATAACTTGTTGCGCCAAGCGTAGCAGTGCTTACTCCTACTTACGCCTATCCTACTTACGCCTAATCGTTTTCAAAACTCCAATTCCTTACTTACGCCCATTTCTTCCTGTCAAAACTCACATTCCTACTTACGCCTAAAGAATATGTACGCAAAACTCGGATTCCCACTTACGCCTAAAATCTACAGTATTCACTTTCTGACTTTGTTCCTGAAGTTGTTTCAATTTCTCTAATAGGATGGATTTCCTTGATGGATGGATGGATGCATTTATTTTATGATCTAAATACCAAATGTTCGACTCAACTTTATTGGAAAAGTTAATTTTTTCCTGAAAAATGACAAACTAGTTAAAATATTCCAGAACACCTGAAAATATTTTTAATTTTAAAGTAAGGGTAGGACAGGACAAGCAAATAATTCGGAGGGAGAGTTTGTGTAATGAAGTTGCCAAGAGCCGGAGTCAAAAGTCGCTCTGCTCTCCGGTCTAGTGACAGAAGTCGCTCTGCACTTGATTACACGGAAGGTCAGCACGTCCACTTAGCGAAGTAGACTTAGGCACCGGATCTCCGAAAGGTGGTGTTCCAAAATCAGAGATTCCCTGCAGCCAACCTTTGTAGGGGTCTTCTTCGTGAGTTCGTTTGTTGCACTGGATTCCAGCTGATCGGCAAGGGGGGTCAGCACTTGCGTTGATCTGATCGCTGGATTGACGATGAGTCTTCTGCTTCCTGACCAGAACTTACCTTTGAGTAGTCCTGATCCAATCTTTAGGCTAACGCGCCTGACTTTCAGAGACAATCGCGCCTCTCTATTAAACTCTGAGACTCTAGGTCTGACACAACAACTATTTATTAACTTTAGTACAGGTATGATGGGTACACTTGTTAAACATATGGCAAAACACAATATAACACGTGTTATTAACAGGGGTCGTTACAAGCTATGCAAAACAATTACAATTACAGAGCAGTACAGTATTCTAGTTACTGTACCAGAGTTGCCAGTTACCCTCTTTAGGTTATTATTAATATTATCCTAATTTAGGATAATATTACCCAAGTTATAGGTTTAGTTAGGGACAAGGTTCAGTGGTACCTCTTCTTCTTCCTTGTTTCAAAACTCTGTCTCTATTATCCTAACTATTACACTGTCTCCAACACTCTGCTAAGTAAGTACCTATATGCTTTCTCGTGCGCCTGTATGCTTGTGCTGTGCGACTCTTTATCCGTCCTTACAAACGGATTATCAAACTACAAATCAGAAAACTACAAACAAACAATTATTAACTGAGATAAACCTGGGGTCGGTCTATGGGTGAGTCCCCGAATCGTTGGACACTGCTTTCCCGAAGGTCCGCTCCAACACCTAGACAGGGTTACTGTACGGAACTGGCTTTTTGAGGAAATAGAGAAAATGGGGAGTCACCTGGTTCTGCCTTACTTATTCCTGATTAATGAAAATTAAACTACTACACAGTTCCACGAATCTACGGCTTCTTCTTCTTCACTGAGGATGGGGTGGCGCTTAGGCCAGAGACACGGGAGAAACGCCTCCCGACATAAAACTGATGACGAAAATGGTTGAATTCATGACTCAATAGAAAAGAGAATCGGTGTTTTAGTCCTTTTTTCCCAAGAATTAGATTTAGGCCTTTCGGTTTCTGGTTTAACCTCCCATTTTGATCAGGCGGTGCTACGCTCGCTGTCTCTGTCTTAATCCGCTACTCGGCAATGCAAGCCGTCTATGTACCTTCCAAAATGACTGGGCCTGATTATCTGACTGACTGACTGACTGATACGACTGATCCGGACTTCTGCGGTCCACTACTGAGCAACTACTTCTGAAGAACTGAGAGACACAAGACTAATGATCCACGGGCAGTTCAGATTCGGATAGAGCAGCGTAGCTTCGTCTCCGCACCTGAATCAAATGGGTTAAAACCCATTAGTACAAGATTATGGTGCGGGAATCGAACCCAGCAACCATTACTCGTTCCTTTGCTTTCCAGCCCCAAAACGTGCATTTTAGGCCCCATTTTAACTTGCAACTTGAAGAATTGACTTAAAATCGTTGGTTATTGCCTGTTTGACAATATTAACCGTTTCTGGTAACTCTTTGTCACCAATTAGGCCTTCCTGGCCTCTGCTAACTTGTATTATCAGAAATTAACTAAACTTGCCGCATTTTCTAGCTTGAACGAAGTGATTCGCAAGGTTTCCACCTTGGGCCCGGCTGGGAATGACTGAACTGGCAATTAGACGAAATGTTCTTGAAAAATGTACAAAACCTGTGCTGTTTGCTACCTACATTCAGATTTCATTTGCTTTTGTCCTTTCCTTGCACAGACCGGCCTTCTAGGGCCATTTTGGTGTAAATGGCGTTGATTCTGACCAAATTTTGCACGATCTTTAGAGCAAACCATAATACTGACTAATATTGGTATTTTCGGCCTGTGTTTGGCCTGATTTTGTTGGTTTGTCACGGGAAATGGGTTCATTTCCCGTAGATTACATCAATTACATGTACGAAACTGGACGTTTTATAGTGCATTTCTGATATTGGAAGATGGTCA
The DNA here is from genome assembly GCA_030248195.1 of Trissonchulus latispiculum. Classification (NCBI taxonomy): domain Eukaryota; kingdom Metazoa; phylum Nematoda; class Enoplea; order Enoplida; family Ironidae; genus Trissonchulus; species Trissonchulus latispiculum. Next base: position 4,921 of record JASAND010028085.1, read on the forward strand.
CTTGCTAAGTACTTACAACAATAATTGCCTTAACTAATGCCTACCTACCTACTTATGCTAACTGACTAAAGCCTACGTAAGATTAATGTTGACTTACAATTACCTGGTGTTTTAATGTACAATCCCTATTAATGGTTTATTTGTAGGTTTTGGGACTGGAATAACAAACTTAAAATAAAACCTACTGGCTGACCGTGAGTGAGTTTTCGCATGTAATTAGTTTTAGTCAGTTTAAGCAAAAAGGCAAAAACTCACTCACTCACTGTCTTAGCAGCCATTCTACGCAGTCCCTACTTACCAACCTACCAACGTACCGAACTACGTCTACTTCTAAATCTACCTACCCCTTATCCTAGTGCCCTAACAGGGGACGTGCCGAACCGCTATTCGATCCGGTGCTGGCAACCCCAGCAGCCAGCCGAGCGGAAGTCGCGCAAACTACCACCCTTTCACACGAGCACATAATTGCATTCGTGCAAAACTGGCATATAAATTAGCAAAATTTTGATGAAAACAGATTTAGGTAAAAGTTATATATTCTTGTAGAGCTTGAAAAACTGAACATTTTTTGTGGTTACAGCACCAAAAAATGTTAAGTAAATAGTGAGAAAAACATAATTAAAGTTTGTTCCTACATATGCATAATTAGCACATCTAATGTATTAATTAAAATGCACACGCGCTGAGTTGCTAAATTGCTTCCCTATATAGGCTGGCTTAAACTCGTTCTAATTACAACCCGTGTAGCTCAAATGGATGAGCACTGGATCTATTAATCCAGAGGACCTGAGTTCGAATCTCAGCACGGGTCTATTTCTTTTCTTTTAGTTTGACTCATCTTTTGGCCTCTTACATGGGAAGTTAAGTGATTACGGTAACGACCGTGAACCCATGCTAATTTTAAGCCAAAACTATTAATACCCCTATCTTAGAGCTAACTATTTCCTAATTATTAAGAACTTTAGCTAATTAATACAACAAAACTGCAGACATTTTCCTACCTAGAACTAAACAAACTACTAGTCCGCTAATCGGATGTCTAACGCGTTTTGCTAAATTGTGATTAATTTCGTAACAATTTAAACTATTCTGTTATGGTCCTGATTCGGCTGTTTCTGGATTCCGTGAATGCGGCTCATCCGTCCCCTAATCGCAGGGCAACCTACACGGATGACCGGAAATCCAACCGATTTGGCAGACCTAATTGGGGGTCCCCGTGACCCTAGGCTGCAAAACCTGCCTAAATCGCCAAAACTACCTTTATTTCTTATACACATTTCTACGACTTTCACTCCCAAAATTAGCACTTTCCCAGCAATTACGCATCCAACTAATAAACATTACAAACTTTAATTTACCTATATTTTGGGGTCCAAATTGCTACCCAATTTGGCCCAGTTTCCTGCCTACTATCTGAACATTTTACTCATTCACTCTGGCAGTCCCAATACCCTTATCAGACAAAGGGGGTTTACATGGTATGCCCTCATTCACTCTCGCACTCACACAATTTTGATTACCAATCCACACTTTACAAAAGAAGGCTAGCCCTGGAACCTCACACTCCATGAGGGGTTTACCCAGGAAGCCACTTACGTAAATTTGGGGGGTCTCATTCACACTACAACCACTACAATATTGACGCATACGATTATACAGACATAATACATCCTAATTACTCCTTGGCAAAGCCTACCTACTTGTAGTATGCATATTTCTTTTCCCCAATTCCGGCATAAGTTGGAGTTGCATCTCCCAGTATTTTACCGTGAACTTTAGAACTTTGACAAATTTGATAAGAGAAAATTTTGTTAGCTTTTCGGAACTCTGGTAATTTGAATGAAAGCGGAACGAGTAATAATTGCTCAGGCAATTATTACTACAACAAGACTACACAGACATATTTCCGCTAAGGACAGCGTTAAACTAATTAAATTACTAACGGAGAAGCCGGCCATTCCCCTTAAAACGACTGATAATTAATAATAAAAACCAATTCAGAGTTTTTAGTTCCTAACATTTTTGATGCCGACACAAGGTTACAGTTCACAATAACAATGCACAATTACAGACAATATGGTTGGCTTCGGTAGCGCCTACTTCTGCGAATATGGCCGGCAATTCCTAATTGCCGGCTGTGGGGAAAACAGTCCCTAAATTAACTCAGTTCTGAATATGAGGTCGTAACCAAGGGACCTCCTATCTCAACTCAGGGGTGGGTCCCCACTCAAAATCCCAATTCGTCAGCAAAACCCCAACAGGATACAAAAACACAAAAACGGGCATTAAGCCCCTATTAAAAAATGAAAGGCCACTTGGGCCGTGGCTTGGTTATACTGGGTTAATTTTAAAACAAGGCCCGAAGGCCACAAAAAGTGAATTTTAGGCCAAAAGGCCTTCTGAAAAATCCCTAAAAATGTGTTCCTAAAGTGCAGTTCCTGGCCGAGCATAGTACGCTCATCTGGCCCTCATCGTGTGGTGTTCGTCGTGTGCGCTCAGCTCATCCCTTCTGACCAGTGTGGGTCAGAAGGGGGCCCTAACTCGCGTGCTAACCGGGGAAGAGTGTACTTTTATTCCCGGCCAAAACGCTGGCACAACGGGAAGTACACTCACATTGGGGGGGAAACACCTGACCGCTCTCGGCCGAGTCTCAGACGAACACTGAGGATAATTTGAAATTTTCCAGTGAGCTGACAGGAGTCTGACAGCTCACTGGTGTTTGCTTTTCGTCGGAGTCTCTTTGATTTTTATTGGAGCTCCAGAACTTTCTGGAAGCTCCCTATGTTAAAGCGTGTGCCCAACTCGGGCTGGCCACGCGGCTGGTCCGTTGGAGGGGAGATTAACGAGAACAAGGAATTATGACCCTCCAACTGACCCTAATTTGATTTATTTCCCAAGCTGAATTTTGGGAAACTTTGCAGACTTTTTGGTTACCACGTAAAGGTAACCAAAGGGGAAATTACTAGCTTTAAAAATGAAGTTAAAAGAATTGAAAAGCAAAATTGTGCAAAATAAAGGCCACCCGGGGCCGAATATGGAAAAATAAATATTAATTGCCAACTTGGCCGTGTTATTTAGTAAAATTTATATTTATTATTTTTAGGCATTCCCTTGTCTCCAAGCCCCTTTCTTTCTTTTTGGACTTGACCTTTCGGCCGTAGACAAGGGAAGCCGCCCGTTGATCCCAGCAACAATTGTCCTTCCTCGCCAAGACTCTAAGTCTAGCTGGAAAAGAAACGGAAGGGCAATTGTTGCGTAAAAATATGCATACTATTAGCTACGTAATTTTACTGACAATATAAACTAGATATTATTAATCTACGTACCTAATTACCTAAGGCTAACTATTTTCAGTTCTTTTAAATTATTAGGGAGGGAGTTAAGCCCCCTCCGAACGTAATTTCACACCTTATGTGTGTGTTAAGTTCCTCTCTGCGAGGCAAGTCTCTGCTGGGAGAGAGCCAGCAGAGGCTCAAAGGAATGAATGGAAACATGAATGGGCGTAACCTCACACGTAGTTACGCATTGTTATAAGGTCACTTAAGGCCAGTATTGCAAAATTAAAATGCAATTTAATCAAAACTTCTTTCACTTATAACTTTCGCAATACTGGGAGTTAGGTGACCGGGTTTGGAGTTTTAGAATCAGCAGAGAATTGCCTTTCAGATAAAACCAACTTATATTTTGACCAAAAATTTGACTAATTAACTAATCATCACCTAACTAATACAAATTAAGCCTAGTTAACACCTATGAACACTAATTAACACTATTCCGTGCCCCTAATGGGCGAATTATGGCCTTATTTTGACCCATCTTCAATATTCGCACTCATTAACTGCGTAAAACGTTTTAAACTCGAAGTTACTTGTTAAATTGCTGGTTATTAAACAACTTCTTTCGTCGAACTTATTTTCCTTGATGACTTTCAGCTATTTTAACCAATTTCTAAGTGATTTCTTGACAATGTGAGGCCTTATTCGTGGCCTGGGAAGAGTAACGACTCCTCCATTATACGGAAAACCGTATTAGGGCCTATTGCTGACCCGGGAAGGGTAACGACCCCTCCATTACTGACTGATGACCTACTTAAGCTTCCTTGGACTACATTCCACTGAGGTTCTATTCCATTTTCGTGTCATTTGCGTGAGAGTAATGCTACTTTTAGACTTGTTCTTCCTATTTACACTAGAACCTATGTCCCTAATGAAGAGTTTCTAGGGGTTTCACACTGACTGGCAACTCTGGTGATTACAGGACAGTTACTTTATACTATGCTTGGACGTTTCACAGTTCACATCAAGATTTCACAGGCACGCCACTCATAACCAGTGCATTAGAAACTTAGATAAATTCCATCAAGAATCACAATCTACTACAAGCTGAGCTTTTCTTGGTCATTTTTGGGCTTTTATTTTGCCTTTTCCATTACATTTGTTTACTTCAGCAAGACTTAACCAATTTAGATCAAATTTTGGTGGTTGCTTCCCGGAAGGTAATTGATTATTATTATGATGATGATTAGTAATAAAAGTTTACATTTTAAAGATTTTAAGTCTTAAAATTTTCCAAAGGAGAACGAAGAGGAAGGCTTTTGACTGCATGTCTTTGAATGTTTGGGTAATTTCCCTAGTTTAAGACTAAATACATATATAGCTGACGAAAGATTATTAGTGGAAACGTTACACTGAATTTCAAATAACGATTTTTATACAGATTATTTCCACGCATTACATAAATTGTAACATTGTGCAGAGTGTATACGGTAAGGGTATATAAGTAGATTAGGGTCGATCTTTCGTTTTAGGTGTAAGTTGGAATGTGACTTTCGCAAGAAGATATTCTAGGCGTAAGTAGGAATTTCAGTTCTGAGCTTTAGGCCTAAGTAGGAATTTCAGTTTTGAGCTTTAGGCGTAAGTAGAGTTTTGAGTTTTGCTATCTCTAGGCGGAAACATCAAACTTTAGTCGTAAATAGGATAGTTGTATGTAAGTAGGACACACCATCTGAAGAACTCCGGCAAGGCTGGCAAGAAAAGCAGAAGCAGCCTTTTACTTTCTGTCTTAGGTTTTCTATCCTCTGTTGGCCTTAAAGTAAACCCTATTTCAACAGCAAGTACTGCTATCTGTGCAGCCAGCAACATAACATACCAAGGCAGTACCTAAACGATTTTGTTGCGTTAGAGCGCCTGTTGCGTTAGGGCGTCCCTGTGGTGCGTTAGGGCGCTTTTTTCAACTAAGAACACTGGTGCGTTAGGGCGCCAGCTCTGTGCGTTAGGGCGCCCGGTATGTGCGTTAGGGCGCTCAGTGTGTGCGTTAGGGCGCCTTAAAGTACAATACGTATATACATCTACTTATAATCAATCAAAATCAGGCTTTTAATTTTTTGTTTCCAGTAACAAGACTAAGAGCAGGTAACAAGGAAATTTACAAAGTATCCGAAGTCAATAGATTAACGAAATAAACTCTAATTTATTTCGCGCCTTTTTCTTACAGTAAGTGAGTGTGTATTTCTTTTTAAATTAAACCGACAATTAAGATTGTGTTAAGTGCAATCGTCTTTTTTACAGTAAGCGAGAGTAGATTTCTCTTTAAATTTTGCTGACAATTAAGATTGCGTTAATTCCTTTATTTCCTTTATTTATTTAAATTTCCTTTGTAGTTAGGCATCACTAGTCTAATTTATTTTGGCGCCCTACCGCACTCTGTTGTACAGGCACAATGTACAAGCGCCCTAACGCACTATACAGGCGCCCTAACGCACACTCTGGGCGCCCTAACGCACACACTGGGCGCCCTAACGCACACACTGGGCGCCCTAACGCACGAGGCGCTCTAATGAACCATTTGAGCGCCCTAACGCACCAAAATGAAAATGACCTAAGTTCACGGGCGCCCTAACGCAACTTTACCTACCTAAACAGCATGTAACATTAATAAGCTCATAACAGCGAGCGGGATGTTTGTCATGTTTTCGATAACGGAATAATATCAGCGAAAGTATGAAAATGCATTTTGAGTTAGAAAAGTATAAGCAAGAGCATGAGTCTAATTTTAATGTAATACCTAATAAATTACAATATAATATGTAGTACAGGCATGGTAACTAGAGTATCATGACGACTCGAGAGTTGCGATAAAATTCAGGAGCACATCTGATAGCCCATGTTTATTTAGAGTTCACAATTCGCAAGCTAAAAAGAGCCATTAAAGCCGCGAATGAAATGTACGCTGCTCACACCTGTCTTCGCCTGATCCCTCATACGGACCAAACACAATTTTTGCTGATTAATACACTTAGTGGAGGGTAATATTGCTTATTTATCTCTGAATGAAATTACATGGTCACATGTGACTGTTCAAAGTGGAATTCAACCAGAATGAGGTAATATATGTGGCTACAACGAACACAAATTACGTGATTTCAGTGATTTCTTACCTAGATCTTACATGGCAATAAGCCATATAGAGCATTATTTCCACAAAAATAGTTTTCATATATACTTCGCGAATGATGACTGCGATTTTAGGTAGGCGAAAATCGTCATTATTTTTTAGTTTCGTTGGCCGTCGTGATTACGATTTTGCCAAAGTTTGCGATATCGCAATATGGAGGAATTTTGCTGAGCTGTATTTTTCATGAAGTAAGCTTGGGATATATTTAACCTTCCTCCTTAATCGCCCTCATCCTCATCTTGAGCTTTCAGGTGCTCATCTCAAGTCGGCTACGGTGGTTCAGGCCAAATTTTGAGCCTCGAAGTAGGCGGTGATTTCTGTGAGACAATGGGACCTGTTGCTCACGAACTGCTTCACGGACTTGGATTTTGGCACGAACAAGATAGACCTGACAGAGATGAATGGGTCGAAATCTTGTGGGACAACATAGAACCAAGTAAATGCAGTACAACTTTCGTTGTTACCGTTGCATGTGAAATCGCAGTTTTCTAATTCCGGTTGAACGTTTTTCCACTGAAGCACCTGTGGCTCAGTTGGTGGGTTGTAAATGTCTTTCCTTTTTTACCTAGATAAGTATATTTAGTAAACATAGAACTGAAGTTAGGATTTCTTGCAATGTATTGTTTCAGAGAACTGGGGTGTTTTCAGAAGATGTGACAACGAAACCCATATTCGCTGCAAGGCTCCTTCTGGGCAGTATGATTATGGCAGGTGGGTTTTTATTCCATTGCAGCAATGTCTTTTAGACTAAACCTACACTTTCAGATTTTACTTCTAAGTGTTTAGGAAGTAATAGCAGTCTCCGGTGAATTTCCGGCGGTGGAATAAATTTGAACCTATTTCTTTGAAGATTAAACGGATTAAATTTAAATGAATCTGCAATAAAAAATATAACCTCTGAAGGTTAAAAAGTGAAACGGAGTTAATTTAATCCGATTTCTTTAACACTCTTAAGATTTAGATCCTTTGTACTCCTATGTCATTATTACCTCTTTGGACTAAAAAGCAAGCTAGATATTTTTTAATCCAACCAGTTTAATTGATATTTCATTAAAGATTAATTTTAATCGTTAGTCTTCTGTCGTGATTTCTTGTAATTTTTAATGTTAATCCTGTTGCGAGGATTAATCAAAGATGGAGGATTAAAATTTTTAATCGCTCTGTTTTAATTGCGAATTAAATAGATTACAAGCTTAAACGGCTGATGAAGATAGTTGAATCAATGTTTTAGCCGGTTTAAGCGACAGTTTTAATCCATCTATTTCGTCATTAAACAAATAGTCACTACTATTGTTTGATTTTTCCGGAGTTTAAATAATTCATGCTGACCTGTTTAGCACAATGAAATTCTAAGAGCTTGCAGTTTAGAGCTTGCAAGGAACATTTTAGAGCTTCCATGATGATTTCTAAATGATTTCTAAAATCTGACAAAAAAATGTGTGTACAAAATTGTGATCACTTATACTGCATTTAATATTCATTGGAGACCCATAACATTATATATTTTCTGAATCGTCATGATGAGAGAAAAATGCTAATAAAAATCCAAACCAATTCTTTCGTTCTTCCGTCATTCTGCGTGTTTTCGGATGGAAAAGTTTCCTGAAAGAAATTTCTAGAAAGTTTATTCCGGGGAAAAACTTCGATAAACTTGTATTTCAAAATTTTTTGAATTTTTCAAAATTTTCAAAGTTTTATAAAACTTTTCCTCTCATCATGACGATTCTAAACATAAGTTATGGGTCTCCGATGAATATTAAATGCAGTATAAGTGACTACAATTTTTTACACACATTTTTGTGTCAGACTTTAGTTAGGTGCTTACGTTTGCCTGTTTACTTTAGCATAATGCATTATGGAGTAGGAGGATTCGTCAAGCACGGGGCTAGCGCTTCCATGAAAACTCTTAAGCCAACAAATGGGTAACTATTTTTAGCTTATTTAATAATTACGATCTTTTTTAAGATAAATTAACAGTTAATAGTTAATGTTAATAGGTAATTGTAAACACAGTTGCAAAATGACATTTTATTAAATAGAGGTCAAGTGTGCAACCACGGTACCTCTTTGTAGATGGAACCTTCTCATAGAACTGGAATCGGGAGCGGCGGCATAGAAGATAGAAGCAGTTTTAGAAGACGCTTCTTACTCTCCAACTGGATCTAAGTCCTACGCTGCTTGTCAAACTCGTTATTTGCAGTGGGCTTTTGAAAGGAGGCAGCATTGTTAACAGCTGTTTTTCTCAGTTCTTCGCAAAGCAGTCTAGGATAACCAAAACCGTTCTATTGCAATTTGTAAGTGCCCGCGGTCCGGAATATCAGAACAGTTACAATCAATCAGCCCACAGTGTCCCGGGATTAACAGAATGTGGAAGCTGAAATATCTGAGAGGCTCGCTGTTGTGGCTTGATAGTGCTATGGGTTTGCCGGCAGTCGTTTGATAACGGTTAATAACTAATTAATCGGTAAATCGATAGACGGCAGGGGCCAATGTTATCAAAAATGGTTGATTTCAACCCGGGCTGAATTAATTTTTGGGTCCAGCCCTGACATTTTGGGGGTGGCTAAACCCCGATAGTCACCCCTATGCTATCAATCTTTTTTGGAGTTGGGTTAGCTTAACCCGAGCTGACCTGGTTCAACGGCGATTCAACCCAGTTTTCAACCCTGATTTCAACCCCGTTTTTATGAGGTAGTCTTGTTTGAGGCTGCAGGCCAGCGATCCACAGGCACAATACAGAACCAAACAGTCATTGAGATAGAAAGATAAACAATGAATATACACGCTGAAACAAAACTTGCGGAAGAAACATAGCACTTTGTTCAATTTGCTTTCAATTATGTCCTTATATATCATCAATGGCGGTATGAGATGTGTATTTTAAAATCACTTTAAAAAACCATAAAGTAAAAATGGAGTATATATGATGTTCCATTGGACGTTTGTTTCTAAATCTATATATAAGAATTGTCATTACAAAACTAGAAGGACAGTATCATTTCCTGTTATTTCAACCCGAGTTGAAATCTCAGCCCTTCTCTTTGAGCAGGGTTGAGAATCAGCCATTTCAACCCGGAAACCAACGCTAATTTTCAACTCATATTTAACGATAACATTGGGTTGGATTAGAACTCAACCCAAATTTCAACCACAATCCTGTTATTTCAACCCTGTTTTGATAGCACTGGGTCGAATTTCAGTTCCCCAATCTGTACCCGGGTTGAGATGGTTGATAACGCAGGCCCCAGGACGGTGACCATGGAAGTTGGAATCCGCTGAGGAAGTGTAACAACTCACCTGCCAAATCAACTAGCGTTGAAAATGGATAGCGCTGGAGCTTATTTTTTATACCCGACTGCTAGCAACTGAAGCCTGCCATGCTGGCCAGGTCCTAGCAAGTAGGAAGGTTATTGTAGCATCGAAAGTTGACCGAGAGATTGACTGGAGCTGCTATCAGCGCAGATCAAGGTGATAGTAGCCAACATTCAAATAAGAACCTTGGGGACTGAAGTGCAGAAGGGTTCCATGTGAGCAGCAGTTGCACATGGGTCAGTCGATCTTAAGGAAAAGGAAAATTCCGTTGTGAAACAAGCCTGTAGTCGTGCTCGCTCATATTTTCCGAAAAAAAATCACGTGAATATTCCTGAATTCGGACACTTAAACGGAGTGCCATCACGGTACTCTATGGCGGTAACGCAAACGAAGTCCACAGCAGTCCCGGGAAGAGTTCTCTTTGCTTTTGAAGGGGAGAGTTGACTAGAGGTCAACTGTGCAACTACGGTACCTCTTTGTAGTTGTAGCCCTCTCATTGAACTATCGAAGAAACAAACTGCTTAAACTTAAATCCTAAACCCTAAACTTGGGGATTGGCTGGCTGTCAACACAAGAAACAATGTATTGAAAGTTTTGAATTTAAATAGTTCCTTCAATAACTCACGAATTTATTTGAAATGTTGCATGCATGTTTTATTAATATATACGATTAGGCCGTTTGTTAGTTATTTATAAATCTGAATTTTTCGTTTTCTAGCTTAATTTGAAATATTATAAGTTCTATATCTTGCTTATAATTGTGTTTTTCCAAAAACAAAGAAAACAGCCTGAGCGTATGAAGACATAAAACATGTCTGCAAAATTTGGTTAAAACAGCGACGAGAAAATCAAAAACAATGAATTAACTTTTCACGGTTTGCTATGATTTTGAAATGCTTTCAATCAGCTGCATTTTCTGTTAATTGTAAACATAAGTAACGTAATGACTACCTCTAAACCCAATGGTTTTAATTTCTGGATAAACTGTAATTTCTCGATAAATTGCAAACTGTCAACATAAATTAACCACATGTGCACACATCTATAACGTTTGATAGAAACTACGTACAGAAGAAATATTCACAGCGTTTTGTGCCCTTACACGTGGTAGAGTCAAATTTATCATCTAAACCTTAAATGAAATTTTGATTTTTTGCGCATGCGCAAATCCATGATGGTAGCTGGCCAATTTTGAGCTCTCTCGACTCTGTCTAGCTCTCTGAGACCAAAAGTTTGTGCAAAGATAGCCTGCCAACCAAAATTCGGTCACCTAAGTTTTTGTAAACACCGCTTCATCCATACCAAGATTGAGTGGAAAATCCCGCCAGTGGTACTGCCATCTTAAACCGTAAATCTAAACCCTTAAACCTAAAATCTGTTAAGTGCGAACAGTGCTTAATTGTTTTAGAAAAAGATTAGGTGGTCAAAATCGGCTAAGCGAGCTGGACGTCGAAAAGATTAATGAATTGTACAAGTGCGATCCAAAGAATATCAATGATGGGTTCAAGCAAGAAACTGGTCGTAACGGTAAACAATGGATGCACGAGTTAGCAACAGTTAGAGTTGTACTTTAAAGCGAAAGGTCTAGTTCAATTTATATGGATAGAATTTGCTTAATTGCCTCAGGCCCAAATAGATTTTGCGCCTCATTAATATCCAATGTGACTGATTACAATGAATGATTAAAGGTTGATTGATAACTCAAATTTGCTGCCTTAGCATAGCTAAACTAATCATCATTTGACTTGGTATCAAATTTTAAATCTTCAAAAATTAATGACAAATAGTCTAAGTCTAAATTAAGTTTTTAATTCCACAGTGATACAGTTTACTATTTCGGCAGTAATTTGACGTATAATATGGCAAAATTCATTAGTTTGTCGGGCGATTTTTTGGCGCACTCAAAAAATTACAGATTAAACGACTTTATTTGGCATATATAACACCTTCTGCGCAATCCCGCTTCAAAATGTTCAGTCATTTTAATGAAATTTGAAATTAGTTTTTTCAGTTGCTGCTTTATATGCCAAATCTTTAGACATAAAATTAAATATTTCTGTTTAAATTAAATAACAAACATTAATACATTAATTACTTTATTTTAGTCAATATAAAACAGGTCCCCTTCCCTGAAAAAAACTGAAGACAACACAAAACAAGTTGATAAAGGGTATAGCATGAAAAAGAGTTGACCAACTGGGGATGCCTTATAAAAGAGTTGACTAAGTGGGGAAGAACTGGGAAATTAACAAACGCCAAATGAACATCTAAAGAAAATTGTGGGTAAACTCAACGGTTGACCTCCACTGCAAATTGGACCCTAGTAAATTAAAGTATCTGATATACTCGACACTTGAACTAACACTTACTAACACTAAAACTGCTAAAACTAACTAGTTTTTTGAATGACCCAATTGATACTTAGTCAAATAGATACATGCTTACACGCTTACATTCTTATGATGCTAAAGAACGAAAAAACACAAAACGGACTTCATTAACGTTACCTCGATCAAGAGTACAAGTATTGTGTGTTAGTATTGTGTAGTGTAAGTATTCAGTATTAAGATTTCAGTTACTGATGCTATTGTTCTTTTTAGGATGTCCTCCAGAGTGGACCCGAATAGATAACCATTGTTATTACGACACTTGGTATAAACTGGACTTTAATCGAGCCAAACATGATTGTGCTGAAGTAAACGGTTTTGTCCCCAAAGATGACAACCATAAAAAATTTTTGTAAGTCTTCTTAAAAGTTCCCCAGGCTTTTGTGTACTGTGTGGGGACCACGATATAAATTTGACCTTTTCACGGCCCATTGCACTCAATTAAGACAAGTTCAATTTTAGTTTCTTTGAACTGCCTTGCAGAAAAGGTCAACATTAGGTCAAACAAAGGTACTTCAATTTTGGTCCCCACTGAATTCCAAACGTTACTTAGCGACAGTTTGCCCATATTAGAGCTTAATAGCCGGTAAAAGCTGAGGTAGGCTAAAAGCTGCCAATTTTATTAAATCGAAAACGAAAATTTATATCGTGGTCCCCACACCGTACACAAAAGCCGTTCCCCTATTCACTCTAGTATTCTATTACTATCGCTAATTTTAATACCTAAGTGTCATTCTCATATTCTGTAACCAATCATGGTTTTTGCAAAATGGAACCGTGAAACTAAAACGAATCTCATTTCAAGTGACATGTAGCAGGCTGCAAATAATTAATCACTAACATTCTTTTAAGAAAATTTGCTGAAATAAACGAAGCACATTGGGAAGGCGAATCAGATTACGAAAAACGGCGACATAAGTACATCGTGTGTGAAAAACGTAAGTTTATGGCGAAACAATTGACTGACTAACGGTTCTGGACAAACAAGTATAGGTTAATGTTAAGAATTTTGAGGAGATGCTAACCCCAGATCGAAGATCGGCGTGTAGACAACATCAACAAAATCGGCTTAATTTTCACGAAACATACACGAAACTTTTTGAAAAATTTCAGACATTTCTTAAAATCATTTAAAACTAAACCCATCAAATCGATCCATTGAGAACTGTTTCCCTAAGTAAGGCAGACTCTTCTTACAGATTTTCGCAAACCCACCGAATCTGGCGTTGTGTTTATGTATGTAAAAGATGTATTTATCAGTTGTGTTCATGTTAGACGTGAAAGAGTAATTAGTCATGCGAGTTTTTTTGTTTGTCTTATCTGCCACAGTTAGATCTGATACCTACAAGCAGTGCCGAGCCGATAGGGCTTTAGCATTTTTCATTAACCTAAGTTCGTTCAAAAATGCTTTGTTGATAGTAAGCTGGTAAATAAGGTAAATAGCAAAATCCCAGGGAAAGTATCATGCAATAAAAATTTTCATTTTAGCTGCAGATACGAGCGTTCCTGCGAGTTCGCCAGATACCGTTCATCCGAATCAGTGTTTTGATCGGCCAAATTATGAAATTTCTGAAGCAAAGGGTGCCAAAGTTCTAAAAGCAGAGCAACATTCTTGGGTAATTGGTAACCAAGGCGAAAACTGCAACAAAGTATGTCAGAAGGTGGGTCTACCATGTGTCCAAGAAAAGCTAGACAGTGAACCAGGAAAGAAAATTCTTGGAATTTTGATGGAACTCAGCTCAGCCCTAGGATCAAAGTGCAAATTCGGTTATTCGACAAGAGTTTATCCATGGTTCCCGAGCATTTCGACAGAAGGAAGCTGCAATGGGTTTGCCAAAGGAAATGTGGAGTCTACGTGTACAGCTGCGTATGGCAATGAACGACGACTTTGCAGATGTGGATATGAGGTTGAAGTCACCAATGATATCAAGGTAGTTAACACAGACACAAATACATGGACCATAAGCCGGCCGGGAAAAAACTGTTTGGACGCCTGCAGCCGAATTACTCAGACTTGTTTCCAATCAGAAGTGGAAGCCGAGTCGACGGATAACATTAAAAGCATTTTTGAACTTTTGGCCAACAGTAATGGCAAAAGCTGCTCCTATGCAGGAACATTTGAAACTCGACAGTATGAGTGGTTTCCATCACAAGATGCAAAGGATGGGAGATGTCACGGTATTCAAAAGGGATCTGCAAAATCCACCTGTGAAGCATCTTATGACAATGAGTCTAGACTCTGCAAATGTGCATACAAGGTAGAGAAAAGTGATAAAGGAAATGCCTATGTCCGTGCCAGCGACAAGCTTTGGACACTTAGTCTGCCCGGGCACAGTTGTAACGGCGCTTGCAACAACATCGGTTTCAAATGCTCCCAGCAAGGACTGGAGACAGTGTCTGATAGGAAGCTTCAATCCATATTTGAGCCACTGGCTGAGGCAAATGGGAAGAAATGTGTTTACGCAGGTTCTTTTCCGGAGCGGTTGTACAATTGGTTTCCTTCACAAGATGGAAACGATGGACGGTGTCATGGTATTAAGAAAGGAGACGCCATTTCCAGTTGCTCTGCTTTCTATGGAAAAGAAATTCGTCTTTGTCGATGCGGCTATGAAACGGGCGTCCTGAATTCTGCTAAGGTTGTGAAGACGAATACTCACACGTGGACCCTCGGAAAGGCAGGGGCCAGCTGTGATGCAGCATGCAACGTCATTGGACAGAACTGTGCCCAGGAAAATCTTGATGCAGTGCCACAAGACTATCTTAAACTGATCTTTCTTCAGTTGGTTGGGGCCAACGGTGATTCTTGTGTCTTCACTGATGCTTATCCCACCAGAGAGTATGCCTGGTTTCCTTCTCACGATGCAAACAAACATTACTGTAATGGTCTTGCTAAGGGCTCACAAAGCTCAACCTGTAGTGCGTCCTATGGTAACGAGCAACGACTCTGCCGCTGTGGATTCAAAATTCAAACCGAATCTGGAGGAGCCAAATATTTAGAAGCTGGAGAAAAGAGGTGGACCATGGGCAAAGCGGGAGAAAACTGCGATAAAGCCTGTCTAACTGTACAACGAAACTGTGACCAGGGAGGAGTTGAGAGTGTTGCTGAAGAAACCCTGAGAGCAATATTTCTTTCACTGGCGAAAGCCAACGGATTTCCGTGCAACTTTAATGGCGCTCAACCAACGAGAAACTATCAATGGTTCCCGTCCCAGGACCATGACGACGGACGTTGTCACGGAATTCAGAAAGGACAAACACTATCAGATTGTTTCTCACAATATCAAGGAGAGAAACGTTTGTGCAGATGTGGTTAGTCTATTTTGATTTTATAAAGTCTGGTTTATATACGCCCGATGATTTATAGTTTCTGGGGTTTAGTGATACTAGATATTTATATATAATATATGTTCTATATCCGGCTGAATCTGGTTTCGGGTTTAGCTGTTTAGCAATGTTTCCGTTTGTACAGATTTCATTACAACAATCTTGCAGTTAAGGGGGGGCTACGAAAGGGTTGGCACGACATCGTCGGAGAGAGCTACTTTTTCGCCTATTGTTAGCCAACATATCAAAGTAAAAAAGTTTAGGGTGGGCAACAATATATCTCATATACACCGTTTTTGGCAGGACACCAAAGTACAAATTTTAGTTCGAAAACTGGGTTTTTTCAAAAAGTTTTTTCAGCTCTGGTGAATTATCGGCTTGACCGATCTTGTCACTTTTTACAACAAATGTTTATTGCTGCAAGTACTAAATATTAAAAGTATTCCGGCTTTCGAGCGTTGCTTCCTTCTTCAGCAATAGCAGGTCAAAGTTTGAAATTTGGCGAAAAGTTGCGAGGTGACCGTGCGCCATTTTCGATCTAATAAAATTGGCAGCCCCTAGCCTAGCCCAGCTTTTTACCAATTATTAGGCTCTAATTGGGGCAAACTGTGGGTAAGTTTCGAGGGTTTTGGTTTTCTGGTTAGTGTGCTAGCAAAGTTTTCGTTAAGAAATAACCCTTATTTTTAGGCCTGAAATGCTAGCTAAGCGCAGTAAAAATGGGGTCAAAAATTTTTTGTCTCCGATTTTGCCGAAAAGGTGCTTATAGGGGTTATTTGACCTGCTGAATCCGAATATGAAATTCGTTTTTCGATATTACGCTTCCTTCGTGCAGTATGCGCTTACAACTGTCTTAAAGCTTTTTGGAGCGATCGCCATCCATACTTCGGGAAATCAATCTAGCATTTCTAAGCTTTGGAGCGATGTTTAGTGATCTAGCTTTCTACACATTATGGTACACTCACTGGCCTATAATGCGCAAAGTTTCAGCCGATTCTGCCACAGTACTTTGGAGTAATTGACTCACATCTTCGAAATGGCACCAAATAACAGCGACAATATCGATAATGTAATCTAGCACTGCGAACGCAGGGATTAACGAAATCACGTCATTTTCACACTAGTTAAGCCAGATACTTGGAGTATTAATTAGAGCAAAGTTGGGCTCATTTGGTAAACCACAGCTCATTAGACGTTAGTTAACCTCCACCCGTATAGACCTACAACACCCAATTTTTCGCACTTTGATTGTATCTCACAGAAAAGTATACATTGATCTAAGGATTATTTTACACGATATCAAAGCACTATATGTCAGAACTATTTCTGGAAAATGTGGGTACCGTACCTTGCGCATAGCGATCAGGGCGAGGCGAAGTTTGTGTATGTGTCATGTCGAGCTTTGGACCGACAGCACCAACTTCTGATGGCTCCACAGCACGCTACGCTGCATGGAATTCTTTCAAACTTTAAACTATTTTACACTAAACCTAATACTATTATGTGGTAAAAGACTAGCTTTTCCAACATTGAACTTTTAGTGTTATTCGTACCCCCCCCCCCTTAACTATATAAAGATACTGTTGTTATTTTTCAATAACGTTTTCTTATTTTCTATTCTAGCCTAATCTGAAGATGATTGACAAGAATCCGGGCCGATTTGCTTTTGTCAGGAAAATAACATTATGTCTGAAAGTAAATAAGCAACCACAAATTAACATCAGCATACGAGTTGTCGAAGAAAAATTTGAAAGTTTGCCCACTAAAATTTTTAATTTAAAATTTGTCGAGTGAAAGTTTTACTAAAATACTTGGCTTGACAGCTCCCAAATATTTTTCAGCTTGAAACTCGCGTCACTGGTAGCTCGGTAGATTTCCTGGGCTCGACGGAGCGAAGAAGCTTTATCAAGAGAAGAATAAGACACTCAGCTCTTCCTAATAGAATAAGCTTGCAATATGCTCGAAACATTAAGGCTTAAATCTCGTGGGGGGGCTTCTCTTATATCATTATGTTGCGTATAACGAGATCTTTCTAACGATATAAAAATTATGTAGTTAGCTTCGGCAATCTTTTACAAAACCTTCAATAAGCATCCTGTCCACGGATATTCTCTACGAATCTCACCATTTCTTCAAAATGCCTGATGTTGTTGTCGGATTTGTATATAAAAGATTTATATAAATGTATATAAAAGAACCTAACTACATATAATTTTTAGATCATTAAAAAGATCTCGTTCTACGCAACATACGGTGGCTTCCACCAATAGCAATTAGCTGCTACTTAAAGTTAATTCCCACTTTAGTGCCGATTAACTTTTAATTAGATTTTAAACTGTTGCACCAGTGACACTTAACTTAAGCACCAGTTAATCTTCATCACACTTAGATTTTCCGTGGTTGATGATTAAATTTAAGTGCTACTTAAAGTCGTATTTTGCTGGTGCAGAGACTTTAAGTACCAGTGCATTGGCACTTAATCGCCAGTTTTGCGTTTACAATTGGGTAAGCCAACGTCACGTGACTTAAGCTGGAACTTAAGTCGTACTTAACTCCTACTTAATTTAGGTGGCAATTAGTTAAGTATCAGTTCGTGCAACGGAATTAAGTCTCAACTTTAAGTGGCAATTACTACCTAGCCTAATTTCCACTTAATTTAATCACATTTGGTGCAAGCCACCGTTAATGATATAAAAATTATTGCTGTAAGATTTTGTTTGCCCAAGTTATAGCATTTAATGTGGCAAAAACGCCCGTTTTTGAAAAGTGTCAACGTTGCATGTTTACACGCTGAGAAGCCCTCCCCCGAGATTTCGGCTTCAACGTTTCGAGCATATTGTAAGCTTATTCTATAAGGAAGAGCTGAGTGTCGTACTTTTCCTATTATGAACTCTTGGTTTTATGAAACTGGACCCAGGTTGCGTTTAGGCAAGTCAAATGCATGTGCAGTTCGAAAGACATAATTGCCATAACCTCCACAACAACAAACACAAAATGCAAAACCCCAAATGTTCCAGTCATAGTGTTTATACATTAAAGATTAGAGTGAGTCAAACGTCGATCTTATGAATGAGCTGATCTGCTGAGTTTCAGCACATTGTCTGATCTCCATAATCGCAACTGGATATTTCTGACTTGAAGATCAGAGAAGGAGGGCAGCTGAAGGGATGAGCTACTCGATTTACGCAGCGGAAAAATTTGGTGCAATCGTTTTCGTTGGCGAAGAATCCATCGGCCGAGCACACAAACTGTTCAGGAACTAAAAGAAAATACGATGGTTAGATAGATAAACCTCGCTGACTTGAACGCTGCTGTAACATCAGTATGTCTTCTGGTATGGGGGGTATTATGTTTTGATCTTTGACCTTCGCTATCCCCCACTTGTCTGCTTTTGAACCGTCTTCGAAGAGACGCAACATCACTTTGTGTGGGCTGCTAAAGCGTTCGTAAAACTAACTCATCAACAAAAGTGGAAATTCTAGGAAAATGCTACCTGCTATCGTTAGATGTAAAAATGGGCTAAGCAAGATCATCTTAATTATTCAACAATTATTTAATAAGGAAGTTTTCCACCTATGATATGGTAAACTACTACCGCACACTACTACCATACACTGCCCAAGCAAAAACTTTAACAACAAAGCTTAAATTTATTATTATTTAGTATCATTATTTAAATTTATTATTAATTAAATTTAAATTTATCGCATAAAGCAGCAAAAAATTAGCGTGTGTTTACCATGAGGGAATCCCATGGAATCGCCTGTTTCATCAGGCTTAGTCGGTTCAGGTTTTGGCTTTGGAGGTTCTTCCTTACATTTGTAGCCGCCAACAAATGTACAGTAGCCGAGATCAGGATCAAACAGCAAGCCCTCAGGGCATTTCATGGGATAATCAATACCCGCCAAACACAACAAAAATTGCTGGCAGTCTTTTGACGCTATCCATTCATGGAAGCCGTTTTCCAAATCGCTGCAAGCAGACCTTTCTGCAGTTGTAGCTGAAAATGAAATAGCATTCACTTATTACATACATACTACATTATGGCACAATTGGCACAAATAAATAAGCCTTAGCCGAGAGCTCTCCAAATATTTGGATTTGGTATTTCCTTTACAACAAACGCTGCAATGTTTCAAGAAGATTACCTACATTTACAGAAAGATTGGATTTTTAGTGAAAGACAACAACTTACTTATAGCTGAAGTTGTTGTTAACTCCGTTGTCGATGTGGTCATTTTGGCAGGAATTTCGTTAGGACCCTAAGATAACAAAGCGTTAAAAACATAGAAAAACTATTACCTGCACCTGAGCTAACACGGACAATCAAATTTCGATGCAACAAATGAATTTCAAATTTCAACCGAGCAGACGACTCATTTTCGAAACTGTCTCTCGAGCTGGATCGAATTGAATATCCGGCTAATCCTCATTTATAGCTTCTATAGAAATTGCAAAACTTCAAAGTGCTGCGTCCGCACAAAGGCACAAAGGAAGGGGAATTGAACTGGACCTTGTGTCGTTTACCTTGTCTTTAATGTCCAAAAATTATAGTTGATCGAGGAATAGAGAAAATGAGAGGAAGAGCAATGGGCAAACGAAGAAGCGGTCGAAATTGATATCATTATATATGTATAATTAGATTATTTCTGCAAATTATTAATGTTTCATATAACGTGTATTCAAAATTATGAATAACAAACATAAGTTTTGCTCTACTGTCTCAGATTATTTCAGTAAGTTAACAATTTTACGTTACAGTACCTCAGGCCCAATTTCCTTCTTTTCTCCTTCCAGCACAAATTTAATCAGACTAAGCAGAGGGTATCGTTGACCGTTGCTTTCCTCACAATGACCATGAAAATCGTCGAAGTCCAACGTCCACACAAAGACTCCACCAAAACCGTTCATTAGTACAAAGTCTAGCTGAAATACAAAAAGTCCTGTCTTCAACGACAACCTTTACTAATGACTATTGTTCAAGGGAAAGGCTCCGATTAAAAAATCAGGCACCAATTTTTAAACTAAAATCGCAAAAAAGTGAACCTTATCAGAGATACTGGCCACATCATCATAGCTGAACCACTGGTTTCCTTTGAAGAGGTAAGGAGCTTTGTAATGGTCATCCCAAACACGAGTCGCACCCT
The DNA here is from genome assembly GCA_030248195.1 of Trissonchulus latispiculum. Taxonomy (NCBI): domain Eukaryota; kingdom Metazoa; phylum Nematoda; class Enoplea; order Enoplida; family Ironidae; genus Trissonchulus; species Trissonchulus latispiculum. The sequence continues at coordinate 25,541 of JASAND010028085.1, forward strand.
TTTTAAGCATGTCACATAGCTAAAAAATGATAAAACTTAGAGATCATCTATACATTTAATTTTTATTATAGGGTTATCACAAGAGTAGCTACGAATAAACTTAATTCTTGGGAACTGTTTCAGTTCAGTTGTCGTACATACATACAAAATAATCAGCGGACTATCTCCAGCCTGCAGAATATAATACAGTCTCGATATTTCATGAAGAGAAGCGTCCTGTCAATAGAAATTATGCTCCTGGCAAGATCCAAATCTTGTTGACATCCTTGTTACTTGCAAACAACAAAAATTCTAGTTACATGAAGTATACGACAGTATTTTCTCGTTGTTTTAAGACGTATAGAGCCATCCAACTAAAACACGATGACTATACGACTATAATTCTGTGAGGTTGCAGTACTACTGTTTAAATTAATGTAACACGGGTTGTGGTGTCAGAAAACAAAACTCAACTAAAATCTGTTATTTCTCTAAAAACTCTTTGTTACCTCATAATATGAAGCAACACCAGCTTCTCTCACAAAAGGCGTTTTTTCTGCTGGTTTTGAACCAGGAGCCCCTATATAGTATTTTTCAGGATTGTCCAAAGTCCATCCACGACCATAGAGGGCCAATCCAATCACAATCTTCCACTTTGGCATCCCTTTGCTTGCCCAATAGTTAGCAGCAAAAGCCTTGAAAGCGAAAATAAAATGAATTAGGTTGCTGTTCTCAAGTAACATTACAATTTTCAACGTTTTTAACCATTTAACCAGTCTGCCAAAGTTTCAGTCCATGTAAGGGAAGATTTGTTTCTATACTTCTTAGGCTAGACCCCATTTCTTTAAAGATTAAACGGATTAGATTAAAATTACTGCGTGAAATACCTTGGACTAAACGGATTAAAATTTAGTCCACTCCAAACGAGTTAAACGGATTAAATATAATTTAATCCAATCTACTTAATAGCTGTTTTTAAAGATTAGTTTTAATCCATTACGTCTGCATATCAAGCAGAAAGTATTTAATCCTCGTGCAGTCACGAGGATTAAACGGGTTAAAAGTTGGCGGATTACATTTTTAATCGGATAAAATCAGCTCATTTAATCCGCAGATTAAAAATGTTGGACTAAACAAGTTAATTTTAATCCGTTTAATCCAAACATTTTAATCTTTAAAGAAATAAACCCTTCTTAGACCATTAAAATTGGTTGGCAATCAACACCTACCACATTCCAGTTCTTGAAAGTTTCAGTATCGTTTGGACTGGAGTACAGTGGAGCATTTATGCCCGTCTGCTTTTCCCAAGCACCATGAAAGTCGTAGCACATTAGCAGGACAAAGTCAACGTATCTAAATAAAGTAAACGTTTGTATGAGATATCAGAAATTAGTAATAGACATTGATTTTGTTTTTAGTATTTATCTACAATATAAAAAGAAAATAAGCAAAAAACTGTATAAATTGTGGCTCGACTATTAGTTCATTCATAGCGGGTAATAACGTGAACTAGGGCACCGTAAAACTAGCTAACATAACTTATTGCTTAGGTAACAATTTTCTATAGCGATATGATGAAATATCCCAAACTTCAAAGAGAGCATGATTTAAATGAATCCCTTACTTGGACACTTGAGGAATCTCATAACCATTATCGATAGTTTCTTTGGCAGCGGAAACGGCAACCGTGAACAGCAGTCTCTCTTGGCCGCTCAGATCGGCTTCGTTATGAACTTCCGTCCAGGCAGTCTGAATTTATCATATTACAAAAAAGTAAAACAATATTTTTGCTCCGACCCTTCAGATTCCGTGTTAATCCGGCTACTGTTTTTATATTTTGAGATTTTATATTATTATTTTATATATTTTGAGAAGGTGCTTAATAAAACACTGCTAAATAGTGAACGTGAAATGTTTCTTCTGAAACGAAGAAAACTTTTTGAAATAAGAAACTAGTTTTATTAATTGAAATTAAAATTTAATTATTTTATAATAATTTTATCGATTCATAAAGAGTTGACGATTGGACTCAGTACATAATCGATCAGTGAAATTCAATGTTGATGCGTGTTTCTACGAATCTGTTTTGAAAACTTCTGCTTGTTGTCAATATACATTAATTCATGTGTCATTCATGCGGATATTTCATGTTATACCTTGAGGAACTCGATGTAGTGTTTTTTGTCTTCATCACCGACCGGATATTCCCAATCAATATCGATACCATCAAATCCTCTTTTTCTGGCAAACGCAATTGCTGATTGAACGAATGTTTCTCGGCCGGCTTCAGTTACTGACATCTTTTTGAACAACCTGAAATTTACCGAAAAACTAAGGTTGAACCAACAACAAGGATCAGATAGAACGCTCATCAAATTGTTTGTGCGCTCGGACACTCGCTGCGTGCTGAAGCTCGAAATCAAAAGGACTTGCTAAATTCTCATTTTGGCTACATTGTCAGTTGTGAATGCATGCAGATTCAAGAAGGAAATTTATAGTAAGGGAAATTTCTTTGATCACTGGTACTGGATGCTCCAATCCCAATGTGATGTTGCGGATTGAAATGATGGGCTTTTATGTTTTGCTAGTGTTGGGATTGGCCGAAATTTTCCTTGGTTAGCTTGGCTTGGCTTGGCCGGAGTTTGAAGATGGCCAGCCAATTGGCCGTTGGCCGGTCAACGGCCAATGGCTGGCCAAGCCAACTGGCTCAGATTTTTTCAGCCAACGGCCAATGGTTTGACCGGCCAATGGCTTGACCGGCCAATGGCCGGCCATTGGCCGCACCAGCCAACGCACATGCAGACTTGTCTGAACTCTCAAGCTAAAATGTAAATTCTTAGATATTTTTTACTTTGCACTATTTAGATAGTATGCAATTTTGGGAAATGCTGTACCTGAAATCTGAGCAATACTTACCTGGTTCCAAACGTCCATCCTCCAATTGACAGCATAACCTTAAGTGAAGGCTGAAGCCTTTTCAGTTCAATAACCCGTTCAAACATGCCCTTTCCATGCGGCCCAGTTTCATCTGCAGGATCAAAGGCTCTGAAAATTTATGAATAAAAATAATAATGTACAAACAGATGTTTATTTTATTTATTTATTTAGTTACTTATTTATTTATTTAAGAGTTTATAATGACTAATCCTAAAAAACTTTTTGAAGAGTCGTGTATATTTTCAACACCACAGCTATTCCTACCTGACGGTGAAATCTTCATTCATCCAGCCAAAGGCAAAGAATATGTGAGTGCAAATTCCGGGAATATAATCTTCAGGAAGATATTTTCCTTCGCCAGGTCGATACTGAGCCCAGTTGGTGAAGTAGCAGGCTCGGACATAGTCAGTAACTAAAATCAGGTTGCAGGAAATTAAATTTTCTAAATAATTGAACCTTCTGCATTGGAAGGATTTAATATATCGATGAAATTCTTGCTGATTTTAAAGTGATCATGTAATTTATAAAGTAAACTACCATTATCTTGCACAATCCGAATGTCCTGCGTTCAACTTTTCAGCTTTTCCATCAGCGTGTTTTTGAATACATGCCATTGATTTCCCGAATCTTCGCTGTTTTCAAAACATTCTTTAGTTTCTTAAAAATGAACCACAAATGTTGAACGTTGTAACTTCTGGCAATGCAAATCAAATTATAACTTCCCTCTCTAAAATTTCCCCAATAAATAATTTACACCTGCATTTCTATAACTTCACCGAATTTCTACCTTTGTCAGAATTGAAACTGGATTCAGGATTTGTTTCCCGTCTCCGTCTTTCAGTCTGCAATTGTCTGTCAGAGTGATCATCTCTGGCGGTCAGCTGCAGATGCGGCAGCGGCCAGATGAAGTTGGCACGGCGAGTGGAGAGTTCGCCACGAATAACTGCAAGGTGAAAGAAAGTATAAGAATGAACTATTTGCATCCCGTATCGCTTTTGTATCATAACTTCATACTGCCATCTTTGGACATAGATTCTGAAAGGACAGCAGGCTTTGGTTCGATTTCCCGCTTTGGAAACCTTCAATTCAGCCTTTCATATTTAGCAGTCCTTACTAATTCTGATTCGGGAGTCTTATCAACAAAGAAACATTTAGAGCGTAGAATAGTTAAAATAAAATTTTTAACTAATTTTACTTCACTCAAACTTGACTTTCCCTTTTATGAATGATTTCATCTCTTTAACTCCGAGAAATTCTATCGCGAAACGCAAAGGCAAACGCAATGAATGAGTCACTAACTTCTCTATTACTACAAACCGACTTCGAATGATAAAATCGCAGATCCTTCGTGGAATCCTGGGAGTCCGAAGGGTTTTATTAGTTAATATGGTTTAGGAACCGTTTTCTTAATTAGAGTACACACAAGGTCCGGAATTAGAAGACCTGCCATTTTATTTTTACAGGTAAGTGCCTGATACTGAAACAACCAAGAGAGCATAATTGTGTAATGTGGGTAATAGCGTCCCCGCTATCACCCCCTTTCCAAGTCCCTTTCAATCCCTTACTTTCATAGTTTCCCTAAAAATTCCCTAAAATCCCCTAAAAACTCCCAAAATCCCCTTTAAATATTATGTTATTATAATTGTTGGGAAGCCCGATGATTATGTACTATTTTGTATGTAAAATCCCCTTTTAAATATCGTGCAGTGCTAACTTTATGCTCCCCTTTCGAAAATTATCTAAAATCATCTATTTCTGAGCGTAAACTTAACATTGCATGTATTTTGAATTCTTGTTGGCTTAGCAAAGATAGACCCTCCCGTTCCCAACGCATAACAAAATTCTCCTTTAATGATTTGATCATCTTTCCTTCAGTTGGGAGTTTTGTCAATCTACAGAGCGGTCGGGTTTCTGAGTCGGGGGCCCCACCCATAGCGATCCACACCTAAACGTAAGTGTTGCAGTTTTTACTTTTTCTTGAAAATTTCCTTTAACTTACCCTTTTTAATTCCCTTCTTTATTTCTAACCCTTTTCAAGTTCTTTTTCTCCTAACTCCGAACTCACACTCCCCTTCCTTATTCCCTTTTTACGGGGTTGCCCCCGTTCCCCCCCGGGTCTACTTTTGCTAGCTATCACCCCCTCCCCGCTTGTTCCCATTTGTTCCCCCCTCTGTTTATATTCCCTATTGTGCCCTATATTTCTGACGGTGTTGCGGGTAGCCCGCTGTATTCCACTGTCCCCTCCGGGTAGCCCGGAAGGTATTTCTGTTATTATCCTTGCCCTGCGTAACGGTGCTCTGACCACAATACGCGAATGTTCCCCCGTTTGGGGGGTGTCGACTAAGTCGACAGCGCATACCCCTTCCGTTTGGTGGGGGTAGCCAACAGCGAATCAGATTGCAGAGATCCCCTCCCCGTTTGGTGGGGGGTAGAGCAGAGGATTACGGTAGTTTTTGTTCTATTCGAAAATGGCCCCCGTTTGGTGGTGGGAGTAGCAAAGAGAGGTCCCCGTTTGGTGGGGGGGGGGTAGGCAACAGGGGTCCCCGTTTGGTGGGGAGGTAGCAGAAAAGAGGTCCCCGTTTGGGGGGGGGGCGCCAACAGCCAATCAGATTCAGTCATTCCTAGCCTGACTTGGCGATCCCCCACCAAACGGGGACCTCCTTCTGCCTACCTCCCACCAAACATGGACCCCTTTTGGCTACCCCCCCTCCAAACGGGGACCTGTTTTTGCTACCGCTCCCCCCCACCAAACGGGGTACATTCGTGTTTTGTGGGCGGAGTACCGTTACGCAATGCCAAGAAGAGAAGCCCTCTAGTGGCTTACTGTTCTTCTAGAATATAAAGCAATTAATTATGGACTCTTGGTCTAACCTGGCAATAGGGAGTCGTACTGAATGACATCCTCCGATGCATAAACTCCAAGACTGCAAATGATGGTCAACAGAATCAGTATCTGAAATATGTATCGAATCGACTGCATATGGTAACTTATTATTCACCATGTAGCATAATGACTCTGTATAGATTGAATAACCGTTATTTTTAGCACGGTCATATGCAACCTGGTCAGAACTTCTAGCACAGAACTATGGGTTAGCATGAGTGGTATATGAAAGTTCAAGCTCCTTCAGCTTTGACAAGGTACAACCCCTCTGTCAGGGACAAGGGGTAAAGAAGAAATGGGCAAGGAATAAGCAATGGCCGGAAAATTTGGTTTCTATCGTGCACCGCCTGTCAGCTTGAGCTTGTCTCACGGGGTGTGCTGTCTTTGGCTGGGCTACATGCCTATTCAAAAACGTGTCACTACAGTTAGGGAACGAGTTCAAACTTAAACTTGCTTCGATTGTGCCTTGGTGGCTCAATCGGTAGAGCGTTCGCCTAGATAGCCAATGGTTGTGGGTTCGATCCCTACCTCACGCCCAAGTTTTCGGGTTGGAGGTGCTGTAGCGACATCATTCCTTCTTTCGTTTATAAGCTTGTATTATTCTATACTATATATCTGTAATTTCCGCCTTACCGCAAGTTCAAAGTCAATTTTGTTAAATTTTCAAGAATCGGCAAACATTTGGCCAAAGCTGCTCATTGCTGATAAGATTAATTTTGTAGAATCATAATAAAGTGTGATCAAACTTTCTACACTATCCAAATACACAAACATGTAAGTACCCTTGTGGTTCGTGCACCTTGATGATTCATCTGTATATTTTTGCGAAAACGTCATGCAAATTACTGATAAATGTCAAACAACATAGTCCGTCGTATGCTAAAGAGTTAGTATTCGCAAAGAGTTAGTATATACTTTATGAACAGAATTTGTGAATTTAAGAATAAAACATTTTGGCTGATGAACAAAGCGCTGCCTCTCTCTTCTCTGGCTCTGGTAGCCAAATTTTGAAGGTTTAACATTTTTCTGCTGCTGCACCCGATGAGAAAGATTTAAACTCTTATTGTTGATGCTCGCAGTCAACAGTGTGTGCCAATTGATCAAAAAGGCAAAATATGGCTATTCAAAGGGATCTTTTGCGCTTTTCCCCCCCCAGCCCTAACTTTTGATTTTTTTGACCAATAACTTTGAAATTTGGTGTGAGAGCATACTGGAGGCTGGTAAATTCAAAAATTCAAAAATTTTTAAATTTTAAAAATTTTTAAAAAATTTTAAATTTTTGTTAGGTAAGGGGGGAGGGACCAAGGGGAACCAAAAAATTTTTTGAAAACAATTTTGCTGAAAACTCGCATACAGGGGTTTTCTGGGGTGCTGAGCAAGAATCTGAAATCCGTTTTTCGATTCAGCTTTTCGTTAGCTCAGTATAAGCTAAAGTTGTAAGCTTAACATGTAAGCTTATACTGAGCTAACGAAAAGCTGAATCGAAAAACGGATTTCAGATTCGTGCTCAGCACCCCAGAAAACCCCTGTATGCAGGTTTCAGCAAAATTTTTTTCCAAAAATTTTTTGGTTCCCCTTGGTCCCCCCTTACCAAACAAAAATTTTAAATCTTTTAAAAATTTTAAAAATTTAAAAATTTTTGAATTTTTGAATTCACCAGCCTCCAGTGTGCACCCACACCAAATTTCAAAGTTATTGGTCAAAAAAATCAAAAGTTAGGGCTGGGGGGGGAAAGCGCAAAAGATCCATTCAAAGTTTCTTTGGCTCAAAATAAGGCTGATATATAGGTTAATATGTTGTCATACAGATACGACACCGAGCGTTTTCAAATTTACAGGTTAGATTGTGGAAATTTTGAAACTTCCGAAGCCGGGGAGGTATAATATGTACAAATTACACAAATCTTTAAGATGCGGAAGAAATGCTGTGTTGTATATGTAGGACTTTTTTGTTTAACGTCCACAGCAAATTAAATAATCATATCAAGCAGATACCTCCAAGAAAAATTATCTAACCTCAACAGCTTTTTTTTTGGAGATTAGAAGCAACGTTATGGGTTAAGCTGTACATGATTAGACAAGACAACCCTAATCCTATAGTTCTGGTGATCTAAGCTATTTAGCTGTAACTTGTTGCTAAAACGTTTTATTTTGAAACATCCAAGAAAAGGATTTTGCTTGTTTTGGTAAATATATATTAACGAAATAAATCTTTTAGCCACAAATAACAGCAAACGTTTTTATCACCAGAAGCAGCAAGTCAAGGGATTTCTAAATTCTAACTATGTGCAGTTTAACCCACACCGTTGTCTCTCTCCAGTAAAGCTATTGAAGTTAGGCATCTTTTCTCGGAGGATTTGCTTGATATGATCCCAAATAAGCTATATTAATTTAAAGGGATAATGAACAAAGGTTGAAAAAATCAAGACTCACCATCCTGTTGAATTCTTGAAGAGTAGTAGTTAGTTACCCACCACAAAACGCCGACGGAAACACCACCTCTATTTCTCAGGGATATTTTAAAATGGCCTTCTGCTATTAGAGATGACTAAGGTCAATTCACGGTGAGATTTGAACTTTTGACCTTTCATTCAAGAAGGTAGGAATGTTAATAATTGTGAGAAAGGATGACCAACAAAAGAATGTATATATATATAAATTACAAATAATATCAACGTAGGCTGGTACGTTTTATTCAAAAGTGAGTAATAAGAAAAGCGGTTGCTAAAACAAGCTAAGCTGCAAAAATTCCCAGAAAGATTGTTATCGCCTTTAGCTAGAGTTTTGAGAGTCAAGTTTGGCATCTTTATTCCATCTTAGCTGTGGAAAAATAAAAAGCAATTCGACACATAACTAAACACCACAGAAACTTTCTTAGGAGATAAGCAGTTGAACTTTCGAATTTACGGAATTTTTCTATCCTATTCTCCATTCTGGTCCAGACCAAACTACCTCGTAAATTCTGGTAATTCTCGTTCTCGGCAGATTTAGCCTATTTGTATAGTCTCTGAATAGTTATTACCAAAATCAAAAGATTTAGTTGAGTTTTTCTTTTTTATTTTGGTTGCAACTTTCTCTTTTTCTCCAAATAGGAGATGTAGCAAGTTATTTTAATTTCAAAGGTAAGGTCATTTTCCCCTTCTATTCGGTTTTCTCTTCCTTTCTTATGATTTTCGACAAAATGCTACATTTGTGAGGATTGCTTTAGTGTGTTCTGCACAAAAATACCCCACGGACCATTTAGCGGCTCCGATTTTTATTTTCTAAATAACGTAGGAATTGATAGCCAAAACTGATAATATGAGCAAACTTGTTCTTACTGCAGATATGTTTCAGCCATTTTGTCGAACCAAGAGCGATTTTCATAAAACCTATGCAAAGGCCCCGCCTTTTCTCAGGGCAATGCCTAGAGATATGAATGATTTCGAAATTCGATTTTTTCGCTAAATTCGATTTTTTCGATTTCTAAGGGGGGACCAAGGGAAACCGAAAACGTTTTTGCTTTCGATTTTGTTGAGAAGTTGTATATATAAGGATATTCGAGATCTTAGAACACGGATCTCAAGTCCGGTTTTCGATTCGGCTTTATGTTAGTTCAGCATTTGCTTACATTTTAAGCTTGCATGCAACCTTAGCTTACAACTGAACCAAGGAAATCTGAATCGAAAAATAGAATTCAGACTCGTGTTCAGCCGCCCAGAAAACCCCTATACGCACACAGCTTTTAGCAAAATCGAAGACAAAACATTTTCGGTTTCCCTTGGTTCCCTTAGTAATCGCAAAAAGTAGAATTTCGCGAAATCGAAAAGTTTTGCGATATTTGAACTCAGCGTAGTGAAGACATGCCCATACCAAATTTTAGCTCATTTGGTCAAGTTTTAGGAATTTTGAGTGGTCTTGAGTGCATTTTGAGTCTTGACAAGACCCTAGGTTGCTATTTTTGAAGTTCGTGCTAACAGGTGGAAGTAACTTATTACCGTCTGATGATACAGTCGAATGAAGAGACTAAGGCGGTATAGTACAACTACAGGGGTGGACTTTGAACAGATACTGTGAATTAAAAACTTAATGAATCGGTTTGGAATATCGTACCTTTGTTTCTTTCATGGTTCCGCATCAAGTGAGCTGGCCCACTACGCGGTGTGGACTGGATTGCTGTCTACGTAAGAGGAAATGTATTAAAAGCTTTAAATTTAGATTTATCCTGCAATCATCTATGATGAATTCATTTGAAATTTTGCACGCGAGCATTATTAATATACGCTCACGTGGTTTAAGTTTTATTAAAATTAATTTTAAATCATTTCATTTTAATTATATCATTTTAAAGCTCTTTTTGTGCTCTTTCAGGCGGTAGAGTCAAGTTTATCACATAAAGCTTTAATAAATTTTGTTTATTTGCACATATGTCACAATGCAACTCAAAGCTAACTAAGTTTAAGGTAGCGCTGGCATTATCGGGATTATTGATGTAAGATTTGGACAGATTGTTCAATTTTGAAGAAATCATAAGTGAGTCTAGCCTGGCTGGAGGGTTATCTTGTTACAAAATTTCGGCTCCTGTGAATGGTTGGATTGGAAACAGTTGGATTGGAAATTGCAATCATGGAAACCATGATTGGATATCTACCTTCTTAGCTTAAACAAGTTACCCCTAAAAGGGCTATAATTCCGCCCAGGAGTTTTTTCTTGAAAGCTGCCTTTTTGCAGTGCAGGTTTTGAATTATGAATAAACTATCGGCCAATGAAATAAGCTGGTTAAAACTGTCTTTGCCTTGTCCACTTCGTTTTAGTCCTTAGTCCACACGCAGGCATTGCATTGGGTTTTTTGCACAGTGAAAGCAAAGTGAATCTCCCGAATTGTCTCCGTGGCGTGCAATGAAACACTTGTGGTTATGCTTTTGGAAATCCTGGAACAAGGCACACTTATCTGTAGCCTTAATGGCATAAACCTAAGCCATTTTCATCTGCCAAATCTTTAATATATAGCAATCGCATTAAACGTCGCTTAGTGTTGGGATTAGCCGAAACTTTCCTTGGTTGGCTGTGCTTGGCTTTGCTGGAGTTCGAAGTTGGGCAGCCAGTTGGCCGTTGGCTGATGGCAAGTCAATGGCCGCTGGTTTGCCGTTGGGTGGAGATTGGCCGTAAGCCATTGGCCATTGTTTAGCTATTTGCCAACGTTGGCTAGCTGGAATTTACTATTTTTATTCGTCTACCGTGCTTTATTATGCGTCAACTTACTAGACAAATTTAAAAACTAAGTTCTGGCACAATTAAAATTAGCAAGTTTTATTGAAAAATAACGCTAACTACGATAAATGAGTACGAACGTATCGAAACGTTGGAGCTAAGGGTCAACATCTTATGTGGCTAAACTGAAAATCTATAGTAATGTATCTAAATGTAAGGTTTATAATGCAACATGTGCACGATATTATTCAGCAAAATTAAATTTTGCAACACAGTTGATGCATAAAAACAGTAAATGTGAGCTTGGCTAACAATCGACCAATGGCCAGCCAACGGCCAACAGCCAGCCAGTTGGCCGATGGCCGATGGCCGTGGGCCAGCCAACGGTCAATGGCCGGCAAGCGAACTGGCTGAAATTTTTCGGCCAACGCACAACACTAACATCGGTGAAATCAAAGCGGTATTAGTTGAGTATATTACGTTAACTGATTGGTTACAGTGGTTGCAAAGTTACTGTTACAGTAGTTCAATTGGCAGAGTGTAATTAACTGAAGACTGAACATAATACATGATCAATTACTAGACAAACAGTTCCTGAACTGAAAATTATGCCGACAGGCGCATTCGTGTTCCACCGTGGATGTGGCGTGCTCGAGGTACAGATTGGCTGGGGTTGGGGGAACTAGCACTTTGCCACTCGACGCACCCTGTTTAAAGGAGATAAGGAAAGTTTTAAGGAATACTCAGCAAATAGAAATGGTTACAAGATTTATATTTTCAACTATTGTGGCAGGAAAACAAAAGAAATGCGGGACAATTTCGGTTTCCTACTTCTAGTTACCATAGTGATTCATGTCAGACAAGGAGTGATGATGATAATATCATTTGCCCAGAGATTATGAACTTGTCTATAAAGTTGATTTAATACAAATCTGAATCTGTGAAGTTGAGATATGAAATAAAATGACAATGAGAGTCAGGGAACTTGAATTGAGCAGTCGCCGCTGCTCAGATGAATCGTTCAAGACAAAACTGATGTCACACATGCCAATCTCATTTGCATATTCAACTTTTCAGCTCCAGTGCCAACTAAGATTCAATTCTGCCAAAGGGGGGCTGAGAAACTAAAGATGTGATGAAAAACATTCAGGACTCCTCTGCAAGATTTAGTAAATAGAAAATTTAATAGAAAACAACAAAACGCGAACAAGAATGCAACCGAAAGTGTGATTAGTTTTATTTTTTCTGCAATGGTTGTTTTAATCCACTTTTTGCCATTACACCCCCTGCTGAGGAAAAACCCACCAGCTAGAACTGTGTGTTAAACATAGCCCATAAGTTAAATCTTTCTTACATTAACGTGTAGTTTTAGGGTAAGCTCAGATGAATCGTTCAAGACAAAACTGATGTCACACATGCCAATCTCATTTGCATATTCAACTTTTCAGCTCCAGTGCCAACTAAGATTCAATTCTGCCAAAGGGGGGCTGAGAAACTAAAGATGTGATGAAAAACATTCAGGACCCCTCTGCAAGATTTAGTAAATAGAAAATTTAATAGAAAACAACAAAACGCGAACAAGAATGCAACCGAAAGTGTGATTAGTTTTATTTTTTCTGCAATGGTTGTTTTAATCCATTTTTTGCCATTACACCCCCTGCTGAGGAAAAACCCACCAGCTAGAACTGTGTGTTAAACATAGCCCATAAGTTAAATCTTTCTTACATTAACGTGTAGTTTTAGGGTCTACCCAT
>JASAND010028088.1:0-72905 GCA_030248195.1 Trissonchulus latispiculum
CAACAAGATAGATGGAATACCATCCGGACCAGAGGACTTTTTAGCAGTTAAGCGATTTAGGGCAGACCACACAATAAATTCATCAAAATGCACATCATCCATAACCGTATTACATCTAGAATTAAACGGTGGATCCACTCCATTATCATCAACAAACGCAGAAGCAAAAACTGGAATTAAGACAATCAGCCTTCTCTTTATCTCCTTCCAAAATGAGATTGTTCTCAGTCTTCAAACTCACTATTTTTTTCTTGCCCTTTCAAGTTATTTTTGACATAGCTATAGAAACCTTTAAGATTTTGTTTATTACATAAGGAATTCTCAAACTTTAGTTGGTCTTTTCGTAGAGATTTCGACAAATCTTTACTAATAGCTTTGTGCTGTGTTAAATCTATCACCGACCTAGAGCGTCTGTATACCGAGTCCAGCTATGTTTTTTTCCTATTTTATTAAGCGTTGAGTGATCCGAGAAATAGGAAAGGAAAATTTTTTACGTAAAGAACGTTTTGGGACAAAAAGTCGAAGATAGCCTCATTTACAACATCTTCAAATACATTCCACATTTGATCAACGTTCAAACACGAATCAAACAAATAATTCCAATCTATATTCTGTAAAAAGACAGCCATATCACCATATCTTGCACGACTGAAATCATACATCGCCAGATTCAAATTGTTTTCATTTGACAATACATTAGGACAAAACTTGATAACATTATGAGTGCTTGACCCCAGGGGGGCAACAACCTCTATCTCAACAATACTATACGGAGTTGTGGCCAAGATTAAATCCAATACATTAAATGGAGGTATTACACTTGTAGGTTCATTTACAAACTGCGTCAAACTATTATCTAAACAAAAATCTAACAACTTGACTGCATTAGCCCCCTGGGCCACTGATGCGTTCCAATTTACACTTGGTGTGTTAAAATCTCCAAGTACTATAACATTTCTATGTCCAGTTATCCCTATACCTATATTATACAACACATCATCCAAGTTGGATATGCCAGGAGTTGGTGAGTGATAAAACAAACCAAATCTGTATATTTCGTTTCGAAAATTAATGTCCATCCAAATACTTTCACAATTTAGTCCAGAAATACCATTTAAATATGTATGTTTTAAAGTGGATCTAATGTACACTGCAACCCCACCCCCTCTCAAGCAAGGACCTTGGCACGTCCTTGCTTTTGGTAGTATGCTTTTGTATAGCTATTGGCTAGCTGTGGCGGTTTTTTGTTCACCGAAATTGAGGTGTTGGTCGGGTAGGATGTGGATTTTAGTTTTGTGCCCAGGAAAAAAAAAAAAAAAAAAAAAAAAAAAAAAAAAAAAAAAAAAAAAAAAAATACTTCGTTCAGTTACGTACCCCCCCCCCCCCCCCCACCCCCCCCCCTTGGTTCCAATGTTACCGTTGCAGGGGCAAAGGTCATATTCGTCCACAGTGCCCATCTCCGGAAGACTTAAACATTGGCTCAGGAATCTGGATCTGCAGCATCTAGTAACCTCCGTAACAGCCCTGCATCCGAAGAGTCAAACTCCAGTGACACCAGCGAAGAGTCCGACAGCGATGTGGGTTCCCATGAGGCGGAGCCAGAACAGAAACGATATCCACAAAGAGCCAGACGGCCCCCGGAATAGTTTGATCCAATTACCGGAGAATTTTACAGGCTAAGACAGACTGACGGAGGAAGCGAAAGAACATTTTCAAATATATGAATGCACAAGAGAACATTTCTTTAAAAAGAAGAGAAAATGTAACGTTCTAGCTTAACAAAAATGACAATTATAACTTCGCCTCAGGATTTCTACTTCTGTGGTAACCACCAGTAAAGCTGTAGTGTAGTGCGTTTTCTGAGTTCTGCACGAAGTTGAAGTTCTGCCTAGTCTCTGCCAAAAGCTATAACCTGCAAATTTCAATGCATTGGCTCAAACGGCACTCTTCCCATTCTCCCAATCTGATCAGTCTAATGTGTTGCGTTGATTAATCCAATATTCTAACAGTCATTTGCCACGTGTGTAGCCTTAGCACACCCACTTCTTGAGTCAGGACCAAAACCTTTTGAGTCATGATCCTTGGGTGGAGTACTTCTTGATCCACCCCTTACTTTTCTTTGATCCCCTCCGGATTTTCTCCAAAATTCAATTTTAAAGTGGTGAGCAGGAAGGCAGCGCTGCACACCAATTTTTGAGCCATGCCGTGTGCAGTGTGTATTCTGCTAAAAAGTTTGCAAATTTATTCGTCTTCATGATCCACTCCTCAAAAACAATCCAAATGCCTCCTATTGCGAAAAAATCTAAAAATAAAAATTAAAAATTGAAATGAATTTTACTCAATCCGTGAAAGACTTCTAATGGCTAGTTCCCGTCCGCTCACCGAAGCTAAGCTGCTTCTAGTACAAGTAAACACAGATTTTCCAGCGTCAACAGATTTATAATTTACTCAAAACTATGTGAAGTACTATGCACGTACCTCTGTAGTAAACTATGTCGGACTTCAGTAAATGATTGCAAGTAGGTGTTCAGTGTGTGATATCCAGTCCTAGCCAAATGGGAGAAGATGCGAAGAGAGCTGTGGATTAGCGAGTAAATTAGAACAGAGTCACCTATGAGCCCTAGACGACCGTTCCCTATAGCTAACAGACAAAGTAACCGCTAGGTTTTACTACAGTGAACACAAAATACTCATACCAACTTTAGAATGAACATACAAAATATAGAGAAATACAGAGGGAGCACGATAGCAGAACCCAAAGAGCACAAGGGAGGGCGTTACCGCTCCCGTACACCTAAACTTCACCCACGTCTCCTACCCAACTGATAAAAGTCACCCGACCCCGATGCTGACAAAACTCAAACTGCGTAAACCTACACTTTCTCTCAGTTATATATATACTTTGTGCTAGTGGAGTAGCTAGCCTAAAACAAATCACCCTTATCATTCATGAATAAGACAATTGTCAAAATTGCTCAAAGTTGTACAATTTCATCAAATAGAATATACTTTACGCTACGCATATGAAGATAGCACTACCTGTACTTTTCACTGCTGCGCTGCTGCGCAGCCAGCTACTAGTGCACTAATGGATAATATCCCACAAAATACATACCCCCTCTTTTCCGCCGCCGGCCCCCCGCGCGGCGATCAATACGGGTGCCACAGAAAGTTAGACAATGGTAAAACTGGGTTACATTAGTTTTGAGGCCTCAAGTAGTATTTTTAGAGATAAAACAGGCTGTTAAAACTAGCTATAGTAAAAATGGAGCCAAACGATTCCCGTTTGCCTGCGAGCTACGCGGCTCACAGACGAGTCCGGACTGACACTTCGGACTTGAACTGGGTAAGACTATGTCGGCTGTGACCTAAACTAGACACAAAACCAACTTGGACAAACGAAACAGACAGACGAAATAAACCAAACTACTGACTAAACAAAACTATTGACGACTTTTGAGAGTAACTACATAAGTTTTGAAAAACAGTACAAATAGACACCCGTATAGACCCCCACGCACAAGGCCGAACAGACAGAAGAGACAGGATACAACGGGGACACTACCCACTAGGAAACCCGTCCCAACAAATACAAACCCCGTAGAAGAAACCCAACTAAAATTCTATAGGGAAATAACAAATATAAGCAATTACTAGCGGTTTATTATGCATATGGGATAAGATAAACACAAAAAATCAGTAGAAACAAAAATTATAGGCAAAACAGTAAGGCAAACTTGCAGATGGCAAAACATGGCCAAAAAAAGAAACCAAGCTACCAGAAAATAGCTACCAGACGCATAGGTAGGGAGTGTCCAAGCAGAAAATCCAGTACTCAAAATTTAAAGGAACCTTCCCAATATGGGTAACAAACATCAGAAAAACAAAATCCCCTCCCGCTATACGAACAGAAAATGGAATGCAAAATCACAACAAAACAAAAATATATGGGGAGATGGAAACGTGCTAGGCGTGCCAAGGGAGAGGACCACGACTTCATAAGGGAGCAACCAGGCAATTGACCTGAGCACACCGGAGTTCACAGATAAAATACAAAGGGTCTAAGTAGGACCCACCCACAAAGTCCAAAAGTAAAGAGGGCACACATAGCCCAAGTAAACAGTACATAAAAATACAAAACCCGGGATTCTATCCAGACCTGGGAAAACCAAGCTGGCCAAACACGGCCGCACAAGAACAGGAGAGGCCGGGAGGCCAGGACACAGATGCAAGAGCCAGACCCCACCATAGATCGAAAACCAGAAACAGAGCCAAAGATGACCAACTGATCTGACAAAGAGGGTCAAACTGGCCCAGATGGACTGCCAAGCAACACAGCCCGCTGCAGAGGAATCCATCCAGCTCCCGACCACACCGCTATCACACAGCCAATGCTGACCAGTACCACCACGCTTCCGGGCGCGTCCAGACCAAAGAAAACGAAGGCCCTGCTCCTTGCTAACATCCATCGTGGGAGGCACGACTGGCGCAACTGGGGGTGTGGGATCCGTACAAGAGAAAACAATCATCACCTAACCACAAAAACAAAAATTAAAGTACTGTGAATAAAACAATACCAGTATAGAATCAATGCAAAAAACTGTAAGCAAGACAAGTTCACAAAACACAGCATAGATATTATAAAGCCCCTCAAGCTTGTAGCATGACCGCAGCGGTGTGAGTACCCCAAAGATGACCCAGTTTTAGGCAACAACCTTTGGAGACCCACACCACGGCGAAGACTCGAAAACCATAAAATACTAGTCAAATGTAGATAGATAGAAAACAGGAGTCTGGGGGAGACGGGTCACTCCATGTCCCAGTCTTAGGTCAACAAAACGACTCGCCCGCCCCAGGACCCCTTCAACCATAAGGTAGGTAAGCAGAAACACGTAAAATATTAAGTGTGCCGGAGCAAACAAGAAACGAGACAAAACTCAACAGAGCAGAAGAAAATTTTCCAAAATAAAATTTAATCAACGAAAGAGACCTCTAAGGTCGTCATAAAAAGATTGCATAATCAAGAAAAGATAAACTAAATTTTTAGAAAATCAACTCGGGCACTAAAGAAATTTTCAAAATAATTTCCAAATACACGGGGCTGCAAAACAACAACAACGCACAACAACGCCCCCTACACGTTTTCGTCCTCAACCGCCCTGACCTCCTATTGGCGGTGGTCCTCTCGTATTACCGTAACCAGGTCTGGCAGATCAGAAAACAGTTCGCTCCGTAAAACCATGTGGAGCTTGCCCATCCAATTTTAATGGGGAGCCGCAGGAGTTGGATTTAAACACGACAAGCGCGCATAATCCTGAGGCCCCATGTGCATAAGCATAGCTTTTGTCCTACCGACTCCCCAGTACACATTGTCAGAGGCCTCGACGATGAGTCGAACCCCCGTCGACGCTAGCCACTCACGATATGATGGACAAACCTGGGCCTTTGCTCGAATAACGTCGAGCATAACAAATGCTCGCACATGGATTTTGGAATGTTCCCAGAAGCGACGAAACGACCGATCAAACCAGCCCCTGGTATAACGCTTTGACCCTTGCATAGCCTGAAACGGGCAACCCCGTGAGGCCAGATAGCGAGCCGGCTCAGGCAAGCAAAACCAATAGTCGGCCTTACGATGATGATAACCGGTCTCCGAAAAACGGTATTCGTGCCCACAGATCTTCAAATAAGGGCGATGGCCCTGCTCGTCAATTTCCGGAATACGGTGCATGTTAGATGCCACCATGCGTTCGCCAAAGAATGGGACCACCCCGCCGTACTCTTTGACCTGATCAGGCTGCATGGCTTCGTGGGCAAGCGACTCCTCTATAATCGCCTGGACCTTCTTTTCTAAAAACGTCGACTTTTTCGTCCAAGTCTCAATCATTTTACGCAAAGGTTGAAACCGAAACAAAGATGGATAAATATAGAAGAAAGGGTAAGCTGGGCAATAGCGGCCACCTTGGCACACGATTCCAGCGCAGCTTTTCCAACTAGTTCTATCCCCGGAAAAACCAAAACCCCTTCCCGAGCCAGAGGCGGGAACCGCAAGCAAGGTAGCCTGCCAAAAATCAGGACGCTCGGGTTGAATACGAAGTACATCGTACCCTGGAGGGGTAGGGGTGGGGTAGGTCTCAAAGGACACACATGCCCCCGGAATCAACTCGTTCAGCTCATCAAGGTAGTCATCAAGTGAGGAAGATGGAACAGCAAACGGTGAGGCCTACCCACGAAGCCATTTATCCCAATAGGCGAAAGTGTGCACAAAATACGGATTTAATGCCGAGCAGCCCGAAACGGCCTGAACCGGAGGGAGTTCCGCATACTGCCAGTAACGGTCCGCATACAAACGGAACGGAACAGCAAGATCAGAAACCGCCAAAAGCTCGGCCATCGACTGCCGAACCCAAGGGTCCAAAGCCTGGGGCCCCAGAAAAGGTGGGGTACCCGCCATCCTATCCGATGGGAGACCATACCGGTCCTCACCCGGGTGGATACGATACGGGTCAGCCCCGTTCATGAACTGCGGCCTATCCCGCGGATTCGCAACCGGCGGATTTCCTTCAAAGACCGTATCTTCTGGGTCGACGAAATACTTCGGAAAATCCGCATGCAAATAGGTTGAAGACCCCTCTATGTCAGAGTCAGCAAAGACCAAATCAGCCACACCACGGTGATAGACCGGGTTCAAAACAAGAGTGGCCGGGTACTGAATGGTCTCCGCTGGTGGGTGTAGCATCGGTTGCGGAGGCTGAAACGGCGGGACCAGTTGAACAGAAACCACAGACGGAGTGGTCGCAAACGAAATTTGACATTGAGCGAGAAAACGCTGACACCCACAGTACATGTGCCGTCCAATCATGAAAAGGCATGGGCTGCGTAGGCGGGCGCTCCAGACGCTAAATAAGCGTTGGCTTCCAAATGGTAGTAGGAATCGCGTCCGGAACAAGCGACGGATCTGGGAGATGCGACAAAGCGTATAACCCCGGAAGAAGAGGAGGTGGGGGAAAATTGCCTGTAGTAGTAAAATCAGATTTCGAGGACTTGGCTTTCGTGGACTTAGCTGCCTGAGATGTCCCTGGCTGGTCCTGCTCCTCTTCCGGTTGCTTCACTAACGGTTGTTTCAGAGGCTCTCCTAGATTGTTCCTAAGACACTTCATGGTATCATACCCTGAACAGACACTAAGGGCCTTATAAGTCCGCAACCACTGGAATTCTGGAACCCCAAATTTCTGGTCAAAATGGATATATCGCTGCACCACCAAAATGACATCCCGAACATCTGTTGCCCCGTAGCGCAATTCCTCCAACGTAGGGAACGGCTGAAGTCCTCTGCAAGGAGCTGCCTTGCACAGATTTTGCGGATACTGCAAGATTTCCTTCTGATACCATGAGAGGGGAATATCCACACGTTTATGCGACGGTGGAGGAATTTGCTGGTTGTTCTCATTGCGCTACGGATACGGACCCCTCGTATCAACTGGAAACCACTGCTGCATAGGATGATCCGGAAGACGCGCACTAATTTGTCGCCCCAGATACGCAAGATCTGCGGCTGAATGGGGGGCATCTATGCCCACAGCCCCTAACAAGCGCCGGACGTCGGCCAGAGGGTTCAAACCCAACAGGGGATAGGAAGTATTGTAGAAAAGGGGGGCCAGCAAATACTGAAAATAATCGCAAGATGGGTACTGAAAAAATAAAACGTACAATGGGATCAAATAGATACCCAACGAAGTAGGGTCCTGTTTTGGATTTGTAGGGTGGACCTGATCAAGCTGAGAACGAAACAAATGCAACTTTTCAAGGTAGGGAATAGCAACTTGAGTCAGGGACAAGGTACGATGGGGAGGAATCCCCAAGAACCCTCTGAGCGACACCCCTTCCAGATCCCACGCCAAAAACCCTGCCTTCTCTGCAGCTTCTACCCAAATAGGAACAGACCGGATCAATTGTTCAATCGACGTGACTACTGTAGTCGCTTAGCTAAAGAATGAGAAAACCCCGTTTTCTGCGAAGTGTGGCGAATATATGCCGAATACTGAGACTGGTCAATTTGATCACGAAAGGTAAAAAATTCTGGGGGATGTTCTGACAAATTTTTCAAAAGAGTTTCGCGCGAAATGAACGGAAGGGCTTCACCCCCCCAATTCCTCCGGAAGCTCCAAGGGTTCCGGTTTGTCCTCTGCGGACGACTGAGAAGCAGCCGCCCCACTTTGAGGCTGCAGTTCACGCCAATTGCCCCCCACAGTTTCCAATTGCGTACGTACAGATCGTACAAACGTTTTACGGCATCGGAATCACTTTTAGAAGTCTTGCGAGACATTTTTCCAAGTAGAATTCAAACCTAAATTTTAACTCAAGAAAACACTAAAACTTTTTAAGAAAGCTAGGAAATATAGATTAAGCCAATTTCACATCAAAAGAACCCAATATGGGCAAAAGAAAAATCTAACTAAAAAAGAAACAACCGGGGGAGGTAATCCGACAGAATTTTGTTACCACAACGAAAAAGCAGGAAAGCAAGACCAGCAGCAGAAAGACCCGAAGAAACCTAAACAGTAAGCGCAAACATAAAACAGAACGGAAGAGTAAAGGACCCTCCGAAATGTATACGTACAGTAGTGACACAAGCGTTGTTTTGTGCTATAGTGAGGTAGAGGAGTAAAAACCCGTTGAGATGTATACGTATATGTGTTATGAGCGTTGCTGTGCATTGCAGCGGGGCAGCCCGCATGTATATGGAATCAAGACAAAGATATTAGAAGGACAAGAAAAGAAAAACAAAAATACAAAAACCAGACCAAAATTTTTGAATAAGAAATTTTGTCGTGAAAAGGAGATGCCAGGCATAAAAGCTCAAATATAAACTAGAAAAAATACCAAGATGCGAGTTATAGAAAATCAAGACCTGTGGCCACCTGAAATAAAGAATTATATTCAGTGAAACGAGGCAAAAAGCTAGGATTATGAAAAGAATTTGGGGGATGTCGGACCGGAGCAGAAAAATAATGACGACATGGATCGTGATGTGCCATAACGGGTACGGGAGGAGCCGATTCTAACATACGTACTATAGCCGCCTTAAGTCTACATAGCTCAAGAAACTGATCATTAAGAGGTGTATCCGGGTCGTATTAAATAGTAGGGGGAGACATAACAAGACGATGTCTTTTATGGGAAGAATCTACAGAAGAGAGTGGTTCCGCCATTAAAATAAGAGTCTCTGCAATTCTAGGAATCATCAGCTAATGGACCGGATAAGGAAGATATTTCGGTTGTCGAGCCCGTTTAGCCGCCTCCAAGCGCCGGATATGCTGCTGAAGCAACTGCTGAGGAGAGGGGGCGACACGTTGCATATCGTGCGTATGAGTTGCCATGTGTTGATGAAAACGCCCATATTCTTGCAGAAGTTAAAAACGCTGTGACTTTATAGCCACCTCCTCAGCAGTTTGCGGATCTTCATATGGTAAATCCGAAAACAAAGTTTCCATTGCAGCATGATCGCTGGCGTGAATACCCGACGCCCCCGACGGCAAAACAGACGACGAACCGAAACATCTTCCTGCTCATTCAACAAAAGAGAACTTGCCGCCCCCAGATTAACATCTTGAGGAATTTGATCAAAGTCTGCATGTGTAAATGGGCGACCCTGCCTTTTCGAAATTTTTGTCCTCACTTTAGACTTTTTCGAACTCCCTCCCGAAGCACCCTGTGAGGAAGAATCCCGCCCCGCCTCATTGGCTGAGTGCTGAGACACAGAGGAAGGAATTTTCTGTAATTGCATAGAACCGGCTATCCGAGCAAAATCCTCATACGTAACCGGGTTACCCACAGGTTCAGATGGTTCCGACCGTGTAACCTGATAGCTCTGAACAACATAATCATCATCGTCTGAAGATAGGGGAGTTTTTTCAGTCCTAATTGAATAGGAATTTCAACTAAATATAGACAAACAAAACAAAACTAACCTAAAAGAAGAGAGAAAAAAAGAAGTAAGGCAAGGAATACTAGAAGAAAGAATGGAATAACCTAGAATACACAAAGAAAAAATATAAAAACTAAAAGGAAAACGAGGAATTTATGATGAATCATCTGAAGAATCAGGGGGAGATTCAGGCGGGAACGCAAAGCCCGCAGTTCTGCAAGACCCTGTTTCAAACGATTAATGTGCCCCCCTATAATACGCTGTAGCTCCGCCTGATAATCAGCAATAGGATCATAATGAAGCATAGGGTGTGTTGCTGCCAGACGCAGGCGTTTGCGTTTCGACTTGGAGCGAGCCCCCACCGAAACTGGTCGAAAGCTAGAAGGCGGAACAATCCCCGATTCCACTGCGGGTGTACCGGACGCGGAACCAATTTCGGTGTGCATGGATTTGAAGGTACATAAATGCGACGACTTACGGCAGACAGTAAATCAGATAAAGAAGAAAAAGCAGTTTCGGGTAAAGTATCAGGAAAATCCCTACGATATACAGAAAGTTGCCACAAATAGCGAGCACGGTCCTCCAAGTGACATTCCTGCTCGGGAGTGAAAGGAGAGAAGAAAGGCACCTGAGGGAGAAGAGGTTCAAACCCAAAAATGCCTGTGAATGGGGGCGACCCGTAGGAATTGACCAGAACCCTTTTTGTAAGAACCGACAATGGCCGTTGCTGAAACGGCTCCCGATTGCGTTCTGGAAAAGCTAGGCGGAAGCGTTCGTTAAATTGTTGACACCGGAGCCAAACCTTTCCCCAACCCGACCCCCAACTCTTTCCAATCATTTAAAATGGTTTTCTGCATTGCGTGTGTTCTATTATTCCTGCAAATACTTCTGCTTATCCAGTTGCCTATTATTTATTTACGTACAGCATGCAAATATTCCTAAGATAGTATAGTATACATAGCAAGTAGTTACGATTTAATATAGTTTCTTCTACATATCTTTTATCGTAAAAAGCAGTCTGAACCACAAAAAATTGTTGCTGTCCAGCACAATAAATATTCAAAACGAAAGCTAAAGGAATGCAACTTTTCAACACGGTTTTGCCGAAAATATTTAAAAAATTTCTCAACTTCTGGGGGGCTCTGCCCCCCAGACCCCCCGCTGTTCTAGGTATCTATTGTAGAATTGGTGTTTTCTGTCCATATTATGGATCCATCCTCAGCAGCAATTAAAGCTTCAAACCTTTTAGTACGTAACCAGCATGTTTGTGAGAAAAATTAATCCAAACGTTGGAACAATAAAGAAATCGTTTCAGTAGGAGAAGTTTTTCCAGAAATTAGAATTTGTCCAATCCTAGTTTTGACATTTAACGGATTAATCTTTTTAGACTTTTCCATTGCACTGGCGGATCCAGGATTTGGTGACCGGGGGGGGCGGTGAAATTTATTCGTCGGGGGGTCTGGGGGGCGGAGCCCCCCCCAGAAGTTGAAAAAATTTTTTGTTTTTGCAATAAAATCGCTCTTCGGATCTTTAATTCTTTTTATACTGAAGAACTGGGAAAATTTTTTAAAATTGTTGACATTGTTAGGCCAAAATGGCAGTTTTCTCCAAAAAAAATGCTTTTTAAGCTTTTTCTTCATAAATGCAATAAATATGCTTTTAAAAGTTAGAAGATTCGCGCCGAAGGCGCAAAAATTTTTGGTTTTTTGCCCTTTTTCCTCTTTCTCTCCTTAATTTTTCCTACCTTCGAATCGCGACGGGGGGGGGGCGGCCGCCCCCCCCCCCCTCGCCCCCCCCTGGATCCGCCCCTGTTCCATTGTGAAGTTTATTACAATTTACAAAATTTCCTCAGCGTCTGGGGGCCCCCCTGTTGGTTCTTCCGGGACGTTACACAAGTGCAGCTAGCAGAACGTTGGCTTGAATAATTCGAAAATAGCATTGTAGCACGAAAATATCGTTTAAATTTATTTTATTTCGTATTATATCTGAAAAACACCGCTTTTAGATTTTACACAGCTTCAAACAAAAATACACACTGAACTTTAAATTTACACAAGATTTACACATGTCCGATTTTGAAAAAAAATCCCTGATTCAGATATAAACCTAAACATACAAAAAGACACAAATATGGGTAAAACCGTTATATACGTATAAAAGCTAAAATAGAAAAAGGTTAACATAGTACAACAAAAGAGATCAGTAATGTGAGATACATACATACTACAGTTGAGGGGGGAAATAAGACAAAATTTCACTGGTCGGGTGTCAATTCCATCAGAAACGGTTTGAGTCTATTCACATGAACAGTTTCAGGGGGGGGCTTCTGACTTAAGAGTAGATTGGATTTCACAGTTGGTAGGAGGAATAACTTTAAGGACCCGGAACAGCCCTTCAAAAGCCGGAAGGTATTTGCGGCTTGCCCCCTTTGGAATATTTGCTCTAGAAACATCCTTCCAGACCATCATACCTTCCTTGTACTCAATAGGTTTGACCTTGGAATCATATTTATCCTTGCGTTTTTTCTGAACCTGTGCTATGTAGTCATTTAAAATTTTCGAATATGTCGCATACGAGCACGAAGTTCATCTACGTATGATGGTAAAAAGTCACTAATTCGAGGTATCGGCGTTGTCAAAAAATTATCAGAAAAAAGCCGGGGGTCACGGCCAAACAAGACATAATAATGTGATTCCCCGGTCGAAGCATGTGGGACTGCGAGATATGCAAACAGGATCCAAGGGAGGAGTTCATCCCACCCCCGTTCATAAACCAAAAGACATTTTCGTAGCATCCGTTTCAAAGTACCATTAAGTCTCTCACACGCCCCATTGGATTCTGGGTGATAAGCTGTAGTACGTACCTTTTTGGTGCTCATCAATTTACACAATTCCTCCATGAGATGTGAACAAAAGGAGTGCCCCTGTCAGTTAAAACCTCCCGAGAGGCCCCACGAACCGCAATTATCCGTTCTGCAAAAGTTCGTGCGATAGTAAGAGTCTGTTCGTTTGGCATGGCAAATGCCCAACCCCAACGTGAGAAAAAATCTACCACCACCAACACTCTAGAATTTCCTGCCTTTGAGGGAGGAGCATGCATTACGGCCATGCTCAACCTCTCAAAGGGGGCTTCGACCGGGGTAAACGCCTTCAGTTATGCCTGAGGTTTGGAGGGCCCCGGGTTGCAAGCCGCACATACTCGACACCGGCTGATGTAGACTCCAATGTCCTTACTCATGGTGGGCCAATAATATTTGAGGCTCAAAAACCCATATATTTTGGACCGTCCGTTATGGCACCCACCCAATAGATCTTTATGACATTCATCCACTACATACGTATAACAACTTTCCGGGACAACAATCAATTTTGGGCGTTCCTGACGCTTAGATTTGCCAAGACGGTATAGAACACCCTCCTCCAAAAAAATTCACTCTCATGTTTTCGCAAAAATGTAGCAAAATTTGCATCAGATTGAAATTGCTTTTTCTCTAAAAAATCTATAATTGCCTTAGTAAACTGATCTTGCTGCAGAGCCTTTTTCCAGACAGCCATAGCTGCAGCGGTAGGGCGGGGGGCGTTTACGCCCTCCTCAGAAGCTTCTTCATCGAGAGCATCTTCAAGAATGGACCCCACAAAAATATCTGGGATACGTGGATGGTCGGCAAAAGACCCTGCCTCCTCCCAGGGTGGGGGATTTCTAGACAATGCATCCGGGGCCCCATTAGTAATTCCTGGGCGATGGATAACCCGAAATTTGAAGCCACGAAGAAAAGACACCCACCGGGCAATCCGACCCGCTGCAGCTTTGGACTTGGGCTCTCCACTAAACATATATTCCAAAGCTTGATGATCCGTAATTACATCAAAATACTGTACAATAAGGTAATGTTGAAAATACGAGACACCAAAGAAGACCGCTAAACCCTCCAGCTCAGTTGTAGTATAGTTTTTCTCCGCAGGAGCAAGCATCTCTCCGAGCAGCGTATGCAATAGGATGGAGTTTTTGCTTGTCATCAAGTTGTTGGAGAACGGCCCGTATACCGTAAGCGGCTAGCGTCAGTTGCCAACGTAAATGGTTTTGCATAGTCCGGATACATGAGAACCGGTGCCGTGGTAAGTTTCTCTTTGAGTGTTTCAAAGGCCAGCTGGCAGGCTGCGTCCCAAATGAATTCTCGGTCCTTTTTCAGAAGGGCGACAATAGGACTTGCAATTTTCGAAAAATTTGGGACAAAACGACGGTAATACCAAGAGTTTATAATAGGAAGAGTACGACACCGTACCCTTCCTAGTGCTTTTCAGCTTCTAGATGCTCGGCACATTAAGGCCGAAATCTCGGGGGGGGGGTCACGGTTAACACTGTTAACCATGTGTTTATATGCGTTTGAACTAAAACGCATCTGATTGGCTGTTCGCTTACCTCATGTCAATTTTACGTGTATAAGCTGACCCCCCCCCGAGATCTCGGGGGGGGGGCTCAGCTTAACGTTGTTAAGCGTGTGTTTATATGCGTTTGAACTGAAATGCATTTGATTGGTTATACACGTAAAATTGACATGAGGTAAGCGAACAGCCAATCAGATGCGTTTTAGTTCAAACGCATATAAACACTTGGTTAACAGTGTTAACCGTGACCCCCCCCGAGATTTCGGCCTTAATGTGCCGAGCATCTAGAAGCTGAAAAGCACTAGGAAGGCTACGGTGTCGTACTCTTCCTATTATAAACTCTTGGTAATACCCAGCTAAACCCAAAAAGCTTTGCACATCCTTCACAGATTTAAGTGCTGGAAAACGTTTGACAACCCGTACTTTTTCAGGGTCAGTCGAGATACCAAAAGCAGATAGAATATGCCCCAAGAAGGCCACTTCAGACCGCCCGAATTCGCATTTCGAAAGTTTCAATAGGACATGCTCCCTTGAACAGCGGAGGAAAACCTCCAAAAGTCGCTTCAAGTGATCCAACTGGGTGGCCGATGTAACGAGGACATCGTCAATGTACACTATAAATCCCTCCATAATTCTGTCAATGATTCGCTGAAACGAACTAGGGGCATTGCAAAGCCCAAACGGCATGACTTTAAATTCATAAAGCCCTGAATGAGTAATAATAGCCGTTTTTTCTCTATCTGGAGGGTAAATAGGAATCTGATGAAAACCCAACGCAAGATCTAATTTCGAAAAAATGGAATGACCCAAATGCTCTTGAAAAGACCTGTAATGTATGGGAGTAATGTAGCAGTCCTTTTTCGTGACCGCATTGAGTTTTCTGTAATCAACACACAACCGCCAATCCCCATTTTTTGCAACCAAAATAATAGGGGAGGCCCATGGACTACGAGAGGGTTGGATCAACCCCTGTTCTAACCAGGCCGCTAGCTTCTCATCAATAATTTTCTTTTGCGCCGGGTTTACTTTATAGGCCCGAGCTTTTATTGGGTGCTTACCAGGCTCGATCTCAATATAGTGATAGTCGATGTCCGTTTTACCGAAGCCCCCAGCTGCATCCCAAATTTGGGGAAAATTCAAAATCATAAGACGTAACCGTCGCTGATTACGCCGAGTCAAACAGCAATTATGAAATTTAGTCTTGCTGTTCAAGAGAGCACGTACACGTACATGTAAATCCGAGAGGGTCATTGCCGAGCCCCCCAGGACAGAACCTTCCAGCTGACTTTCCGGTTGTGTATGTGTTGTGTATATGCGTATATTCCGAAATAGTGCCCTGAAAAAGGTCAGGCCACGGAATACGTACATACCCATGCTCACCCGGATGTGCCGTGACGGATACATAGTAATGATGCCAATCATTGTTCAAAGTTTGAGACAGACTTGTATCGGACACAGAAAAAGTGTGTACGGAAGCCATAAGATCGGGATGAGAAAAGTTCGGGGTAGAAAGTTCGGGATAACTGGAACTTGAAAAAAGAAGTTTGGGCTGGTCCCCGGACGGAGGTTCAGCAGCTAAACTGGTCCGGTCGAACCCGGGCGCAAGCTGAGCTGCCGAAGAAAACGAAGGAGACTCCAGGAGGGCGGGGTCGACCCCCCTCACCTCCTGTGGCCAACCTTCCCCCCCGTACAAGGCCAAACTTAGAAAGGGGAGGAGCCAAAAGAGTTTCTGACTCCTCCCGCAGCCGAAAAACCGGCCGGTCCTCTAACCAAACTTGAATTTCATCTGAAAATGTTACAAAAACAAGAGGTGAACCCGGACTATCACCTTCTGCGATAGGGGAGAGGTCCTCCCCCTGTAGAGGACACGATTTCAAAACTTTCTCCCCGCAATCTCTCAAGCTCGAGTCACTTGCCAGAGGAGGGTCGGGGGCTTCGGGTGGAGCTGTTACCCGTTTTTGCGCGGATTTCACATCTGGAAGTTCATCTTGGTCCTCACAAGCATCTACCGAAGAATTTCGGCCATAGGACTATTTGTGTGTCCTTACCCCCTCTTTTTGGGGTAGGTTCACACCTACCCCCTCTTTTTGGGGTAGACTCAAGGCTACCCCTCTTTTTGAGGTGGATCCTCAGTTGGCCAAAATTCAAGAGAAAAAACACTATCATCTTCAAAAACTGAATCAGTTGCCAACTTATACGTAAGAGTTGAGGCGACATGAGGAGGAGGGATGCCCAAATTATCGTCGACTGCAAAAACCATATCATTGATATAAGGGTCCTGAGAGACACGAGCTTGAGAGACCACCAAAGGTTTCGAAAAGTTTGAACCGTCAGAAGCATAGTCTAGAGTGGGGATCACAGACCCCACTACAGTAGATCGTGAAATAGAAATGGGAGAATTTGTAGAAATAAACAATAGAAATTCAAAAAAATGATCTTGTACTTCCACTACCCCAGCGTAGGGTAAAACTTTGTTATCATCAATGAAAGAGTCAAACGGCTGAAAACAATATAGAGGATCAGCGAGGGTTGAGGAGATGCGGGCCTTTGCCCATTTCTCCGTGGACGGAGGAATTTGCACGTCAATAGCCAAAACCACAGCAAAAGCCATTGCATCACCCAAGTCCTCTTCTGCCCGAATTTCCTCAGGGGTGAGCATTTTGAGCTTCAACCCATTCATACTAACACGAGTTTCAGAAAAAATAATATCCCAACTATAGGCTTTCAAAAAATCAGTTCCAAGTAAAATATCACGACAGAATTGCGGGGCTAGATGAAAATGCCACCCAAATAGAATTCCACCCACTTCAAAAGGGATATTAACTTTTCCTTCGATACGTAGTGGAGTATCCCCCGAAGTTCTAGCCCTAATAGCGTCTGGGAATTGAACCACAATATCTGCTTCCGCTCTCAAAAGACGATTTAGACCTCCTTGACTAATAATTGAAATAGAAGCACCCGAATCTACAACGGCCATCAAGTATTAACCCTTAATGTTGATCATAACTGCCGGTGTGTACCCTCCGGGGCGGGTCTGGATGGTGGATCGGCTGCACACCCAGACACGCCCCCACTGGCCCCAGTTCCAGAGGCCGCGTCAGCCACCGCACCCTGAGACTGAGACACAGCGAGTCCCGCAGTCTGTTCCAAAGAGTCACAGTCGGTGAGGGAGAATCCCCATTCAGAGAGAGCAGAGAGGGAGGGTCGGAACCCTCCTCCACGGGTTGGACCACCTCAGCAGCCTCTGGCACCGTCACTTCACAGCCTAAAATATCTTCCCGTTCGAGCTTTTCTGGCCACGCGTCCGCAATGGCATGGCCCAAGTCAAAAATTTGTTTCTTCAAAACCTCGGTAAACTTTTTCATATGATTATACGTATGCACATGAATAGCTGTCAACGTCGTAAAATTTGACTGAATCATAGAAAAAGACTGAACGATTTGTTCAGGCGTCGCATCAGCTGAGGAACCTATCACAGATACGTGTGGCTCCGAAGGCTGTGGTTCGGTCTCAACATAGCCTATGAGATGTTCGACCCCCTTTTGTTGGGCCGAAACACGGGGAGGGAGAGTGCCCCCCTGTGAATTTGCAACACTCTGGTCTGATGCTCTGACAAAATGTTGTGCTAGCGGTGCCGCTATAGGTTGTGTAGTAACATCCCGAACCGAAGGTGCTGGAGCCGGGGCCAAAGGTGCCGGCAATGCAGGCGCGACTGTACCAGGTGAAACAACTTGACCCGTGTTCTGGGCTGGCGGTGCCTCACACTGTGGACCATAGGCATGCTGACCCGAGGAAGGTTGTGGGGCGGGCAAAACTAAAGGGACAGGAGCAGATTGTAAAGCTGGGTAAACCGGCTGCTGTGCACAAAACTGCGGATAGCCTGGTACGTACTGCGTAACTCCAGCTACCTGTTCCCGGGGAAGGGGTCGACCCCTCCATCCTGCCGGGGCCAGCTGAGGCTATTTGTCCCAACAGTTGTTAGGGTCATGGCCCCTCCTGCCGCAATGGAGACACTTATCCTTG
Source organism: Trissonchulus latispiculum (assembly GCA_030248195.1). Classification (NCBI taxonomy): domain Eukaryota; kingdom Metazoa; phylum Nematoda; class Enoplea; order Enoplida; family Ironidae; genus Trissonchulus; species Trissonchulus latispiculum. Next base: position 18,337 of record JASAND010028088.1, read on the forward strand.
CGCCTATCCTCAAATCTAGGCCGTACATCTTTCCCTTTTTCCATAATACCCGGAGATCCTGTAATTCCTTGCGTAGTTGTTCCAACGGATCATTAGAGCTCCCACCCGGTTCTGCTCTCTCTGAGGATGTCACATGATAGATTGAGGGATCATACGACAATGCCTCCCCTGGGGTGGGGCGTGGGGTTCGAGCATCAAGTTTATCGATCACCCGCAAAATGCCTTCCATAGACGGTTCCCCATAAGCCCCCAAAGGCACGAGCTACGCTGCGTATTTGTCATTTGCCCCGGCATAGACCTGCTGGACACAGTGCTTCTCCCGGTCACCCGGGTCATTCCAGATGTCTAACGCCAAAGCTTGCAATTCCGAGATATACTTACGTCTATGTTCTCCGGGACGTTGAAGTCGGTTGACGAAAGTTGAATATTTTTGCTGGTAAGACAACTGCGGTTTAGGAAACTGAGTTTTCAAAAGTTTCAAAATACTGTCATATGAATCGATCATAGAAAGATCCGCACGGGAGGCATAAATTTGGGCCTTACCCGCCAATTTACTGTATAGAAGACGAGGCCACTGGTCTTTGGGAATTTGATACGTTTCCGCTGCCGATTCAAATTGTGGGAGCCAGTCTTCAACGTAAACTAGTTCTGGGTCAAACCGCGGAACGTCCCGGAGAATTTCTATATACGTACGAAAAAGGCGCGGATCGTGGCGTAAAACTGAAGCATCTGTGGCCACCATGGTCGCCGGAGTTGGGTGACGAGCAGGCGTCGCTCGCTCCTCTGTGTTGGGAGGAACCACCTTTTGGCTGGCTTGCTGTGCAGAAAAACGCGGGGGCGCCCCCCCCCCTATCTGGTGGAGGGGACGGGTCGGAAGCCACCCTTGAATTTCCCAGTACAAAATCTGACGTTTGGACATTCTGTGGACTGGTTTCCACCGTCTAATTTGTAGCTGGTGCTACCGGACCAATGACCGCTTGGTTAGGTACCGGTACGTACGTATGAGCCGCCGTAGAGAATTGCGCCGGAGAATTATATACGTATACTGGATTTCCGTGCATATCAACGGCATAATAGCCGGATTGTGCCGAGGGCGGCACAGGCTGTACGATTTGAGGTGTATACGTATATAATTGCTGCTGAGCCGGGGATTGTGATTGAGAAAAACCCGGAATAAAAAATGACGTTTGTGACGGCTGCTGGGGACTACCAAGGTGGGTTTGCCCCACCTGTCCCCGGAACGACGAGACTGAATTGCACCCTTGGTCTGGCGTAAAATTAGACATACTTCGCGACTGAGGTTGGCACTTGGGCGCTAAAACTCAGGTCGTCCCTGGGGAGGAGGGACGGACGCCCCCCCGATTCTGATCATGTGCACGCAGCGTTCTGTGAGGTTTTTCTGCAGTGTCGTCCTGAGCCTGGGGAGGGGCCACAACTGCTGACTTCGCGGAAGTAGGAGGGACTTGCCTATGTTGTAACTGAATCAAGTCATTTTCAGAATTTTGATTCAACACAGGTTCGGAATTGTTTTCCCCCGAACTTTTCTCATCCGAAGTTTTCGATCCCGAACTTTCCCCCCTAACAGTTCAGAAACTGTAACTGGCGCCAGGCCGAGATTTTTTCGCCTGTAGTCCACATAATCTTGCATAGCTGTCAAAAGTTGCTCATCTTGGGAGTCGGAGTTGTCAATTTCAACAGATTCGTCAAAAGCGTCAAATTGGGGGTCAGGAGTGAACATTTGCTCCTCCTGAGGCGAATCTGAAGTCTGCAGCAATTCTGGTCCCGCAGACAAAGATTTTACCGTAGTTTCTTCCCCAGAAACTACTATTTCTGGGGGAATGGCATCTGATAGCACTTGCGGTCCCCCGACTGCGACACTGAGGACCGGGAACCCGCAGACTGCGAAACTTGGGGGCGGGTAGCCCCAGATTGTGACCGAGTCACTGCCCCCCCCCAAAATTTTACTTAGGTGACCGCCATACGGGGCCTCTGAAGATGTGAACGGGGCCGTGGAGGTAGAAACCCCCAATTGGGACTGGGTCCGCCGAGAACTTGTGGGTGGGGTTGGAATCCGGGAGGGTCCCCCTCGCCCCCCTGATTCTCTATCTGTGACTGGTTTCGCCTTAGAATTTTGCCCTTCCCATAATTGTGGGGGATATCGGGTACGTAGCCTTCCGGTCTTCTGGGGGTCCCCCTTCCAAGACCTGGAGCAGTTCCTCCCGGACTAGCGTTGGGGGAGACACCCCCCCGACCACGACCCCCCGATTTTACAATACCTTGCTTAGAAGCCATGGGAGTCCCTTTGTCTAAACCAACCGGTCCGCCGAAATACGATAAGGCCCCCAAAGTTGTGCTCTTTGCTTTTCTCGCTTCTCGTGTTCCCTTTTCTTCTCAAAAAAACTAAAAAACTTTCGACATCTACTGAAAAATCACGGTCGCCACTGTTTGTGAAGTACTATGCATGTACCTCTGTAGTAAACTATGTCGGACTTCAGAAAATGATTGCAAGTAGGTGTTCAGTGTGTGATATCCAGTCCTAGCCAAATGGGAGAAGATGCGAAGAGAACTGTAGATTAGCGAGTAAATTAGAACAGAGTCACCTATGAGCCCTAGACGACCGTTCCCTATAGCTAACAGACAAAGTAACCGCTAGGTTTTACTACAGTGAACACAAAATACTCATACCAACTTTAGAATAAACATACAAAATATAGAGAAATACAGAGGGAGCACGATAGCAGAACCCAAAGAGCACAAGGGAGGGCGTTACCGCTCCCGTACACCTAAACTTCACCCACGTCTCCTACCCAACTGATAAAAGTCACCCGACCCCGATGCTGACAAAACTCCAACTGCGTAAGCCTACACTTTCTCTCAGTTATATATGTCGTAGTAATTTCTGTATTCAGTAAATACTGTATTTACTGGCCGATTTCAGTAAATGCGGCATTTACTAGTAAGAATGGTATTTTCTTTAAACTCCCTATCTTTACACGTAAATACCATTTTTACTGAAACTCGTCCAGTAAATACTGTATTTTCTAGTAAATTCTGTATTTTGTCTTAAACGCCTTTGTCTTTGTGTGTCGCTAGAGGTTCAAAGGGCATGCCGACGTCATATTTAAAGCCAAAAGACAGGTCATACATTATCACTATATTTGCAAAGGGGGTACATAAAGATAAACTCCAGACGTTAAAAATATTTGTTTACAAAACTAAGAAATTGTTTTAATTTTAACACAGTTTTTAAAATCAGAACAGATACATGTATCATACACGTACGTTTTCTGTATTTTCTATTAGATTTTGTATTTTATACAGAATTTAAGATACACAATAAGTTTACTTAAAGTTTTAAAGTGTTATTCGTGTATTTTTATATTACGAAAACTAAGTAAAATTAAAACCATTAAGTAACGTATTAATTTTTAATTAATCGTAATTCATTATAATTATATAATACATACATATCTGTTCGGATTTTAAAAACTGTGTTAAAATTAAAACAATTTCTTAGTTTTGTAAACCAATATTTTTAACGTCTGGAGTTTATCTTCATGTACCCCCTTTGCAAATATTGTGATAATGTATGACCTGTCTTTGGCTTTAAATATGACGTCGGCATGCCCTTTGAACCGCTAGCCACACACAAAGACAAAGGCGTTTAAGACAAAATACAGAATTTACTGGAAAATACAGTATTTACTGGACGAGTTTCAGTAAAAATGGTATTTATGTGTAAAGATAGAAAGTTTAAAGGAAATACCATTCTTACTAGTAAATACCGTATTTACTGAAATCGGCCAGTAAATACAGTATTTACTGAATACAGAAATTACTGCGGCATATATACTTTGTGCTAGTGGAGTAGCTAGCCTAAAAGAAATCAACTTTATCATTCATGAATAAGACAATTGTCAAAATAGCTCAAAGTTGTACAATTTCATCAAATAGAATATACTTTACGCTACGCATATGAAGATAGCACTACCTGTACTTTTCACTGCTGCGCTGCTGCGCAGTCAGCTACTAGTGCACTAATGGATAATATCCCACAACTACTAACATTTAGACGTGTTAGAAGATTCTTACAAAGAAATTATCAAAAATTCTGCTTATTTTTTGAATTTTTACATATGTACGATTCCAGGTACACTGCGTCCCGTCCGCTCTCAATCAGAATGGGCAGTTGTTAGGATAAAAAATGAGAAAAAATTTAACTTAAATTTTTTAATTTTTATTTTTTAGAAGGACAATGTTTATCCTACATTAAATACTGCATTCGAAAAAATTTTGATGACTTTCCGATTTTTACACTAACACCTGCCCATTGTAACCGGATGTCTAGGTCACAAAAACTGGACAGCAAGATGAGTAGGTCGTACAGTTTCACTGATTGAATTTTTGGATTCAGCGGGTCGAAATTATTCTATATGAGAAATTTTGCCCGATTTGGACAAAATTGCGAGATCAATGGTCGTATCCGGTTCGAGAAAAAACGGTTTTTCCGATCTGGTGTTCGGAATAAAAAATGTTCGTTTTTGGCACAATGAATATTTGGGTTTTACCGGTGTCAAAGTAATGGAATATTCGGTCGATTTCTGGTACTGAGCTTTGATATTTGAGATTAGGCATAAATTTCATGATAGCGTTTTGAATATGGGCTGATTTTGCCTGTTTTGTCAAATTGTTAAACCGGACATGAGATTTGATCCCATACGGTTAGCTTATTTGTATGCAATATGTTATTTTTGAACCATTTTTAAAACGCTATCATTCAAAAATTACAGCAGATATGAAGTAATTTGAGGTTGATGTTTGTTAGGGATAGACAAAATATCATTGCAATGAAATAATTTGGCTTCCTAACCAACCGGATACTGAGATAATAACCCATGAAATTTCAAATTTCGAAGCTCAGTACCGAAAATCGACCCGATATTCGATTACTTTGACACCGGTAAAATAAAAGTGGCCTCCCAAATATTCATTGTGCCAAAAACGGACCATTTTTTATCCGCGATTCCGAGCACCAGACCGGAAAAACCGATATTTTAGGTTTTTTCGAACCGGATACGACCATACGCAATTTTTGTCCAAATCGGACAAAATTTCGTATATGGACTAATTTCGACCCGCTGAATCCAAAAATTCAAGCAGTGAAACTGTACGACCTTTGACAGTTTTTGTGACCTAGACATCTGGTTACCGGACATGGACCGGATGTGACCGGATTTTGGAAAATGTCTTGTGCCAAGAACCAATATACTAGAGTATGAATTTATTAGCATTCTTTTTCCGAGTCTGAAGCGTTTTTATCGATTTGGTATTTGGTTTGGTCTGACCAAAAATTCTTGGAACCGAGCTGTGAGCGGCTTTCATGAGTTAACACTTGAAGGTAGCCTATATAAAGTACATATTTTTGGAATCCTCAGGAGAAGGAGATTCCGATAAAACCACAATATCCTGTCTGTATCTGGTTACCGGATACTAAACCGATAAAAACGCTTCAGATTCGGAAAGTAAATGCTAATCAATCCATACTCTAGTATGTTGGTCCTTGGCTCAAAACATTTCCGAAAGTCGAATCACATCCGGTCCATGTCCGGTAACCGGATGCCTAGGTTATAAAAACCGCACAGCAAGATAGATTGGTCTTACAGCTTCGCTGATTGGATTTTTGAATTTCTCGGGTTGAAATTAGTCTGTATGCCAAATTTAGCCTTTTTGGACCAGAACTACGTGATCTATGGTCGTATCTGGTTCAAAAAAACCGGAAAAATTGGTTTTTCAGATATGGTGCTTGGAATCGTGGATAACAAATGTTAGTTTTTGGCACAATGCCGGGTCCATTTCCGGTTCTGAGCCTTGAAACCTGAAATTTTATGGGCTATTATCTCAGTATCCGGTTGGTCCAGAAGTCAAACTATTTCACTAAAATAATATTTTGTCTATCCCTAACAAGACTGAACCTCAATTTACTTTATATCTGCTGAAATTTTTCTATCATGTCGATTTAAAGATGGTTCAAAAATCAGGTATTTCGCATGCGACAAAGATAGGCGTATGGAATCAAATCTCATATCCGGTTTAACTGTTTACAAAACAAGCAAAAATCACCTATTTTATAACGCTATGATTCAAACATTACAGCAGATATAAAGTAAATTGAGGTTTAGGCTTGTTAGGGATAGACCAAATATCATTTTAATAAAATAATTTGACTTCCGGACCAACCGGATACTGAGATAATAGCCATAAAAATCTCAGGTTTCAAGGCTCATAACCGGAAACAGACCGGATATTCGATTGTTTTGACACCGGTAACATGAAGGTAGCCTCCAAAATATTCATTGTGACAAAGACTAACATTTTTTATCCGCGATTCCGATTTTTCCGGTTTTTTTCGAACCGGATACGACCATAGATCTCGCAGTTATGGTCTAAAAAAGGCGAAATTTGGCATACAGACTAATTTCGACCGGAGGAATTCAAAAATCCAATCAGCGAAACTGTACGACCAACCTACCTTGCTGTGCGGTTTTTGTAACCTAGACATCCGGTTACCGGACATGGCCATGATGTGATCCGATTTTCCGAAATGTTTTGGGCCAAGGACCAACATAATAGAGTATGGATTAATCCGCATTTACTTTACGAATCTGAAGTATTTTTATCGGTTTAGTATCCGGTAACCGGATACAGACTCACGACAGCCGTTCACGTTCGGTTCCAAGAATTTTTGGTCAGACTTTAGTTTTCCGTTTGAGTCAAGAACAACTGAGATATCGCATGTTGAATTTTGTAAAATCACATCAATGCGCGTTTTTAGTAGTTTTCTCTAGAAATGCTAAACAGTATCTAAAATGCTGAAAAATGACCCTCGGCAAGGTATTTCTATCTCCGCATATGAAATTTCAGCTCTAAAGTAATTTAATCGAAAGTAATCCTTGTTCAAATTGTTCTTTAATTTTTTTCAATTTGTGAGTTACCGCCCAAGAATGAAAACTACATTTTCTGGGAATATGCAAGTTTAGTTTTTGGTTATATAATGCTTTAAAGAGGTCAAATGCCATGCCATATGAATTTATATGTTGCCATTATAAATTTTACAGTCTACACCGGTGCGGTAAACGATACCACCACCTTAAGCAAGTGCTTAAGTATTAAATCAAACTGCACATGGCAAAATCTTAATCAACTTTTATCATTTCCTATTGTCTTTGTTCGGCCAGAACCTTGGTAACCCCTGACACAGTAGGGGTGATGATGCTTGTCTTTTGTGTTGACTCGTCCAGGTCACTAATATAAATATCCAAGTAGCTCCTGATAAAGTGCTATAATCATGAATGAACCCCATTTTGTTCTGCTGGCAGATAAACTCAGCAGCTTAGCTATAATTTCAATAAAATAGATTGAATTAAGGGCATATACTTTGCAAAATCCTAAACTCTCAAGAGAACCGAAATGCATTGTATTTCATAGATCCAAACGTTTGGAAATAATGTTGAATTAAAGAAGAGCTGTAACTTTGCCTATTTTGCCTATATAGTAGGTGGGATCATTTAAATTTGCTGCGCACATATCTGAAAACTCAATCTGGCAAAGAAACAATGTTTCGGAGTAAAGTTGCCTTAATTAGAGAAATTTAAAAAATGTATTCTAAAACAGTTTTGTTTCTCCAGCTGACTTCTCCTAAGAGCTACATAAAATTTGGAACAAAACATATTTTTCAACTTCTTTTCCTTAGGCGACCACTTTCTTCTTAAATCCGCAACAAATTTAGAATGGAATTTATAAATGTAAAACTCAATTACTTGTCTGTAGAAAGCAGCCGCCTGATAAACGTCCTGGATGGAATCACCAAAAATCATGTTATAATTTCATTACATCTAGGTAACTTTCAAATGCTGAATGATCAGATCATGAATAGCGTCAGTGTTAAATCGTGTTAAATCATAAAATGTCAGTTAAGGACTTCAAGTTGTCAAACAATGGTAAAACTAAAAACGTTTGTGATAAGAAAGTTTTAAAATTAAGACTACGGAACCAGAAGACAAAGTCAGTGCGCCTGACTAGGTGACTTCGTGATTCCGCCAACCCAGTGGTCCTAATTTACCCAAGTCTTATCTCTGTCGCACATCTGGAAGTAGCAAAAGCAAAAACCTGACTTCTGCTTTTGAAACTGCTCAATTCAAATTATGACATGCCTTGAAAGTTTAGTTGTTATTGTGACTGTGATTAGTTGTGACTTATTAGTTGAACCAAGAGTACATAATACATAAGAGTATGACAAGCGTCATACGCTATGTATTATCACATCGCTACATCCGATGCGCGCTATCGGCTTACTCCCCCAAAAATCAGACCCCCCCTTATCAAAGCAAATTCGAACGCAATGCTTGCATGCTAAAGCTCGAAAACACAACTAGTCAGTTGGTTCGAAGTACGACTATTGCGTGCAAACATAGCGGGCGAATTTCTTTGTCAATTTTGGGGAGGGATCAGCCGAAAGCGCGCATCGGATGTAGCGAGCTGATGATAGTAAATACATAGCTTATGACGATTGTCATACTCTTATGTTTTATGTACTCTTGGTTGAATCAAGTATTGCCACGATATGAGAAGTCATCTAGTTAGCACGTTACATGAACGTTATACGAAATTTAGAATATCAAAGTGTTTGCAATGGGAGTAGGAAACGATGTTAGCTTGACCGATCTGCAGAAGATATCTGGATCCGAGGAATCGGCTTTTCTCCTCGGAAGTGGGTTCGAAATCGTGGATACTGCGACAGAAAGTGTAAGGAAAATGTGGTATCAGCTGGATTATTTCAACAAAACCGCAGGTATATAATTATATCGTTAGTAATTGGAATTTCATTTGTATTGGTATGCAGTTATAGCAAGTTCTGTGTATTCAAGTTTTATTAACCTTGAACTGTTAATTTAATTTAAAAAGTAAGGTTGCTCTAAACTACATACATAGCTTCTTTTGTGATGCACCGCAGCTAATGTAATGTAATATAATGCACCGCATTTATGTAAACTAAATCATCAGATTCAGTGCTAAGTTGTTAAAAATTGCTTGTAGGTTGTTCAACACACTATTATCTTTGATTCACTAATCCTTTGGCTTCCTGTTGGATCACAGATTGATTAGTAATATCTGATAAATGAATCGTTGTGTCACTATTACAACGATATTATAACGAACATTCTAGTATTATTATTATTATTTAACTATCTCTATAAATAAATTAGTTTGGCATTCTTTTACTGTCATACAGCTCTAGCTACTAATTACATAAACGCTCGCGTACCGGAGTATGCACAACCTGAGGGCTCTATTATTGAACATTCGAATTCCATAGTACTCCATTAAAGTTTAAATACTCGAGTTGCTAATTTCTGTTGTCTTTATTTGACGTCACCAGCTCTAGAATGTTTTCTCCATAAAGCCGATACCAAAATTTCTCGAATTATCTCCAGCAGACTACAAATTCTGTGGGCTAAATTGTTTCCTTCTATGCACGAAGGCAGGAACACAAGCAGAACGCTGATGAAAGAGGGTATGGGGATTTAGAACTGTAAATAATGTTCGAGGAACTTATTCCAGGACAAGTCGCGATGGATAGATTAGCCTGGGGAAATGAGATGATACTGCTGTGAATCCTCCGACCCGGCAGTTAAACAGGAAAGTGTTTCTTTAGCTAGCAGAAAAGGGCAATTCAACACTCAATTCCGTCACAAAGATTGACAGTTTGAAGCACAGTTCAGAAATAAATCTAGGTACAGTTTCTGCTACAAGAAGAGAATTTACTATTTGGATTGGTTGCTGGCTTCCGTCTCAGAAAGCGTTCTGGTTTGGTTTAATTTGGGGGAATAATTGACAATAGGACAAGATGGAACCATGTCACAACGGACTGAATCAACTCAACCTTGATTATTTTTTTATAATGTTGCAAACTGTAAACTGATCATTAAGTTGCAACAGTTGTTGCCTCTGCTGCAAAACTTTGCTGCCCGTCAAATGACTGTAAGGGATTTGGGGAGTTTATTGGCGACTGCTTAGAATTAAAGCATCATTAATACAAGTTTTTACTCCCTCGCCGAGCCGTCCCGTCCCGTGCCCGGCCTAAATTTTTGGATGATAGACGGCCCGCGAAATTGCAAATGAGACATACATGTTAAATTGCAAATTTTCAGCAAAATTTCTATGTAATTTAATTTAATTCTATGGAGTTTACTCTACAAAACAAATTTCTTTCATGGATGCCAAACGTCTGCTCTTAGATGACCACATAATTGAAGTTAGAATTTACCTGTGCCGCTAATGAGCAGGTTTAGGGTTCTTATATGGAGACTACTTATTGGATATAATGTGGTAAAATTACAAACGTCTAACGTCTGAAGAGTGCATCTTAGAAACTTTCTGTGCAAAGCAATTGGAACAAATACATTATTTGTTTGGATGTACGGGCCACGGGGTATCATTGGCACTTCGCAGCAGTTAACATGACGCAGTGGACTTGTATATACTGCATTTTTTGCTACTTTTGAAACTTAACCATTCCTACATTCAAATAACTTGTTAGACTGAAACTAAACAAAATTTGTTTTAGTTTGTAGTTTCAGTTTTCAGTTTAGTTTAGTTTAGTTTCGTTTTAGTTTTAGAAACTAAACAAAACTAGGTTTAGTTTAGTTCACCCCATGCTACCTGATTGTGCAAAAATCAGGCATGTGGGCAAACTTAATAAGAAAGACTTTGAGGAAGTGAAGAACGATTAGAAAAAGCTTCAGTATCTTTGACAACTAATGAAATCTAAATTGTAACAAGTTGTAAAAAATATCGTTCTCAAGTGGAGTAGGAATGGCAGTCTGGGTAAGTAAATTTTGTGACGAATTCTATGTGACAACAAAATACCTACCAAGCAAGTGGAATAAGAGTAATCGCAACAGTCTGATCAGCAACCAATAGCTGCTTGCGATTTGCGTCGCATGGATGGTAAAAGGGAAAACAGCCATAAAACACATAAAACAAGTTACTTCAATCACTAAGCAGGTTGGGCAGTTTGCAGCCCGGGGCTACGTGGCCGGCCGCTTGCGCAAGCCGGTTGCGGGACGCGGGTTTCGAGCCGGGCTCGGGCAGAGCGGGTCGGTCCGTGGCCCGTCCCAAAAAGACCTCATCGGCCCTTATTTTCTATTTCAAAAATTTTCTTATTTTCTATTAATGTAACATATGTAATGGAATGACTTAGATCTGGTGCTCAAAAGTGGTTAAAAAATCAGTTTCTAAGTGATCATCGTTCCAAAAGAAGTTTCTACAGAAAAAAACGGACTCTAAGGATCCTGCCTATGTTAAGTTCTAGTTTTGATATTGTGTCCAAGCCATAATTAATTGTCATTGTATAATTGTTCAAATCAGAGTTGCCAGTCCCTAATAAGCATTTCTCATCCAATACGAGAAGAAAGACCTAAAGTTACTTCAACATTAACACAAGAGAAGGGCACTTACAAGCTTAGTTAGGATCAATCAGTCCCAATAATGATCTATTACACGTGAAGTAATAAAAATCATAATAATAAGATCAATTCCAAAGCTCCCCTTTCTGAAAGGACAGGTGTCCTTTCCCTCAGTGGCCCGGGTGCGGTCACTTTCCCCTTCCATTGCTAGAGGTTAACGAGAACGGAAGAATAGTAAAACTCTAGAAATCCTAGTGTTGGCATAAAAGCAAAACTTATAATTACCATGATAAGAAATTCAACATTTCTAGCGGAAAAGAATACTCTAATCCTTGTCAGCAGTGTTTTAAAAGCCTTTTCAGTGTCTAATAACACATATTGGAAGATGGTTTGACTGAATAATCATATAATTAGGATATACGTAAGAAATTAAAAGTAATAAGTACCTAAGTGTGTTTACTTGCAATAATTTGTGTTTTACAATGCTTTAGGGTCTTTATTTGTTATTAATCATGTTAAGTAGTGTTAGTTAGGCTTAATTTATGCTAATTAGCTAATTATTACGTAAGAAATGAATTTTTGGTCTGTGATGCAACTTAGGCTCATATGAAAGAGAAATTACCCCCCTTTCCAAAAATGCAATCCCCACGTTTTAACTCCCAAAATTGAGTGAGTTATAAGCAAAAATGTTTTAGTAAGATTAGCCTTTATTTCCTAATCTCACTTTGCTTAAAAGGAAAGTCCAAAAAGGGGACTTCTAAAAAACCTTTATACTAACTTTCTTTCCTCCTTTCTTTTCTCCTTTCTTTGTCTGGGAGGTTGTCTACCTCCCAGACTACAAGGCAGCCAGGTGCGCTGCTGTTCCTTCCTTCTTTCTTCTTTTCCTACGTACGCTAGGCTTGTCCTCAGGTGAACTTTTGTTGGGCCTAGTCCAACAAGAAGAGGACAACAAAAGTTCGCCTCAAGAAGAAGAAAAGAGGACACAAATTTTAACACATAGGTAAAGTTCGGAGGGGGCTTAATTAATTTCCCCCAATTAAAATTATTATAGAAATCTACTAGTCATGTCTAGTCAAATACGTAGAATATCAAGATTCTCTTTTTAGTATATGAAACTTACGTAGATTGCGTAAAAGTCAGAAATAAATGCCAAAATTCATGTTATTTCCCCTTTGGTTACGTTTATATGTTAACCAAAATTTTGCAAAGTTTTGCAGAATTTCAGCATCGGAAATCCATCAAAAAAGGATCAGTTGGGGGGCAATAATTCGCAAATCTCATTAATTTCAGCTCTTAATGGCCCAGCTGGCTCAACCAGCCGCTGCTGGCCCTGTGGAAAAGATAGCAAGCTTCTAGAAAGTTCTAGAACTTTCTAGAAGCTTTAGGCTAAAATAAAAGGAGAATTCCGCCCCCAGTTCGCTAATGACCTGTCACCGAGCTGTCAGCAAAACTGTCAGCTCGGTCCCCAAAATTTTAAGTTAGTCAGTGTTCGTTTAGCAGTGGCCGAGAGCGGCCTGAATTTTAGTCCCCCATCCCCGTGTGTGTTACTTCTCGGACCACTGGTGTGGTACGGGAATATAGTAACACACACTTCCCCATAGGACACACCTAGGACTTTTCTGGCCCACACTGGCCAGAAAAGGGCTGAGATAAAAAAACACGAACACTCCAATCTGAGGAGCCTATGGGTTTCTTATGCCCGGCTCAAGAATTACTGCATAGGACAAAATTTAGGGATTTTTTATAGTGGCCTTTGGCCAAACTTTTATATTGCGTTTTTCGGCCTTCGGGCCTTACTTTTTATTATGGTATTTTTGAGGCCTTATGGCCAAATTTTATGAAGTATTTTGGGCCAGCGAGCCCTAATTTCACAAGCTATTTTTGGGCCTAAGGCCATCCTTTTATTTCCATAGCATGTTAGGCCTCCGGGCCAGTTTTATTTATCTTTTATTTTATTATTTGAATAATTCAAAAAGTAATAGGCAGCTCATGTAAACCCCTCCTGTGCGATGGAGGTCTTGAAGCATGCCCACCTTTCTCTTCTTTTACTTTCTCGTTTTAATCCTTTTCTTTACCAAGCCACGGCCTTTTGGCCTAAAAATTAGTAGGCCTTTACGGCCAAATTATTCTCTTTATTTGACACTTTTGGGGTTATTTTTCGTAGTCTTCATGGGATTATGAGTGGGACCCCAAACCCCTGATTCTGAGCTAGAGAGCCCCTTAATTACGGCTCTGAAATTAATAAGCTAGTTAGAGAAAATAACTCCCCACAGCCGGCAACTAGGAGTTGCCGGCCATGTTCTAAAAAACGCCGTATTACTCGAAAAAAAATTATGCTGTCAGTATTATGTCTTTATTTCAGCGTTAGGTCGGCACTAAAATTATTAGGTCTTAAAAATTATAGGGTATTTTAAAACCAATTCTTAAAACCTGAGTTGTTCTATGTTTAATTTAATTAATTTTGAAATAGTCGTTCAAGAGGAATGGCCGGCTTCCTCATTCTTCGTAGTCTTAATTAATCGTGTATTTAGTTTAATTAACTGTTCTTTGTTGTTAGTAATAATTGCTTGGCAATTATTACTCACTGGCTTTCACCAAAATTCAAGTCATACCTTTTCCAAACTTGTAAAGCCTAAACTTTTCCCATAAAATTTCTTTTATAAGCAATTCAGAGGAAATTGCAAAGCTGCAAAAAACTCGCGCACAACAAAGTTCAAGTTTACAAACTTCTTACACAAATGAGCCTAAGTTTAATTCATTAGTTAGTCTAAGTAGCTAGATAGTTATTAGTATGAATGTTCTGTACAATTGGAGTGTGAATGGTTTGCGAGTCCAAGGTGTGAATGTTTTGTAAGCCTGAGGTGTGAATGTTTTGTACCATTGAAGCGTGAATGTGTTGCAAAACTAATGTGTGAATGTGTCCCCAAAAAGTACCTAAGGTGGTTATTCGGGTAAACTCCTCATGGAGCGTGAGGTTCCGAAATTAACCAAGTTTCAAGAATGTCTGATTGAATGAGTGTAGAATGTTCTGATTTGTATGTATGTAGAATGAATGCTTTTGTATAATTGTGGTGGCAACTCACGGAAACTCCCCTTGTACGATAGGGGTTGTGAGGATTGTCAAATCAGTATGAATGTCAATTGGCTGAATGAGTATTAATAATGTAGTTATTAATATTGGGATAACCCGGGAAGCCTAAAGTTTAACAAATCGTGGTAAACTCCGCCAACAATTATCAAATTGCAAATCACATCAAACTCCACATTAACTAAAGATAGTATTTTAAATAGTTCAAAATACCAGTCAAAGCGGATTATTTTAATGTATGATAGTTCACTGGTTCTCATCTGGTGCATGAAGCCAATACTTGCGAAATTGTCCTAAAGCTCCTGTATTAGGCAGGAAAATGGTGTGAACGTGTTCAAATGTTTGTTTGTTGTTGAATGCTTGCGGATCTGAGGGATATAAGTGTGATAAATAGTGTGAATGAGTACCTACTTCAGTATTAAGGTAATATGTAAATTAGGTAGTTAATCTAGTCCAGGGTCATGGGGACCCCCAGGATAAGCTGATATTACCAGGTGGTCCTCGATTCGTCCACGTAGGTATGCCCGCAAGAAGGGAGTGGACGAATCGCAGATAAAGGACTTCGTGCTGGTCTGTTTCACCTGTTTAGAGTCGAATTTTGTCCCAAGAATTGTAATATAAATTAGCTAAGTTGTCCGCTGTTTTGTATTAATTGTATGTGTTAACTAGTTAGATCTGTGCCAATAAATTCACCTCAAACTATTAATTCTTGCAGTACATTGCGAAACAACTCATACGTTTTGTCAACCTCTAGCACAAAAAGTCAAAAGTCAGTTCTAATCAAACTGCAAGAATTATGTCAAAATTGTTGTTCTTGCTCTCACTGGTTCTCGCTAACGGAGCAACTAAGTCGGTTGTAGTTTGTATTTTTGCAAAGTATATTGTCTGTATAGTTTAGACTTTTATGTCAACTAGTTGTTGCAAAGGGTAAAACGTTTTACGTCAAAAGTACTAGCCAAACTTGACTGTAAGCATCAAATTATACTCGTTAATCAATGCAAGCAAGCAATTATGGGATTTAATGGCACACACGGTGAATATCTTTACGTAAGTATCAAATAAACCTAAAATCACATAAATAATAGTTAGCTAGAATATTAATATTGTGTAATTACGTAAGAATTGAAGATTACGACGAAACCATCTTCTAATAAACTTAAAGGGAACAATCTTGCAAATATACGTTTACACTCTTGTAAACTTGTTATACAGGAAACAGGTGCTTTCCTGTCGCAAACCTTACGCCTAAAATCTAATTATGCGCAGACCGAATATGACTGTAAAGAATACATGTTGAATCGACGATTTCCGGCATTCCGATGCAGGAAATCGCCCAAAAATTCATATTCGGTGAAATTTTATTTATTTTAAAACTAACAACGCATAATTAGTCACCTTTTGTCTTGCAAAAATGGTCAAAGTACATTAATTCCAGTTTTCAATAAGATCTTAATCAGAATTAATCAAAGCTCCAACTTTTCGTCTCTGAAAGCCTTAAAAGTGAGTAATAGTTGCTGGGTTTGATTCCCGCACTTGTATTCTGAACTAATGGGTTTTAACCCATTTGATTCAGGTCAGACGAAGCCGCTGCCTGCCAGGAGTCTCGAATCGGTGTTTATGATTAGCCTGTGGTCATCAAACCGGAGTCATTATCAGTAGTATATTGGTATCAGTAAGACGGAAGTCGTCAGTCAGTATTTGGAACTCAGTCAGAATTGGTTATTGTTGATCCAGTCTTTGAAGGTACATTGGCGATTATCAGCACTTGACAACAGTATAAGGCAGAGACAGTCTGGTTCACGACCTAATCTATTTGGGAATCCTTAAAACCTAACGCTATTGATTGTTTGAGAATCCCTTGTGCTAACTATCAAAAATATCTGAAAATGCAGTCTTTTACCCATTTGTCAGTCACTTTCATCGAAGTTATCATCTTTTTGTTGTCTCTGGCTTAGGCCAACTGTCAAGCTATACTAGAGGAAGAGATTGCTCAGAGAAGAAGAATAGTGAACCACCTTAAATTAACTGTTTAATTTATTTAATAATCACATTTGTAGCCATCTCCCGGTATCACCCCGCCTAGACCGATCCCTGTATTGTTCTTCAGTCCAAACTTCCCTAACCACTCGTGAGGTTGCAGGTGTAACCTGACGGGATCACCCAACTCCATAGACCGGAACTGTCTAAAGCCGACACCCTATTAATTTTAGTTAATTATTTGTTATACTGAACCTGTGTTGTAGTTTCCCTGTAAAAGACTAATAGAGAGTACATTTGAGTTTAAACACACGACACGCAACACTACCTAACGTGCCCAGTCATAATACCTGAAGAAGAGGACTAATAATTAGTCTTAACTTAGTTATTAACCGGTTAAACTTTAATTGAGTTGAGTCGTGTTCCAATAATCTTTCGTCCCCCTTAAAATAATCCTTCCCTACTCAGGGCTGCCAACTCTGGTAAATTGTGTAACTCGTATCCTGTTGAATATTGTAATTCTAACTGTAGTTAATAATTACCTTGAAACTGTTCTGTCCTCGTTAATTATAATCACATTGTCCTTAGTAATTAATAAATTGATCTTGTTGAGTGCAAATCGGAGTCTACATTTCAGCTGCTGAAAAGGGATCCAGGTGAGATCTCCCCGGACATAACAGAAGGTAAATTGTTCAGATCTAAGTCAGATCTGAACTCAGCGTAGAAGACTAACAGTCTGATCTCAGTTTTGACCTGTTGCGTCAGAACCTTCCTATCGCACTCCAGGTGCGATTGGATAGAGCCGAACCCTTCTTACCTAAACGAACTCACACTAGTACCCCTATCAGGTTAGCTGTAGAGATCCCCAATTTTGGTAAACCACCTTTCGGGAATCTGGTACATAAGTTTGTCTGCCTAGGCAAACGCGCTAACCTTCCGTGTAAGTGAACTTCTAATCTAAGCGACCCCCACTTTTGAAATCAAATCAAATTAGTCAAGTTTTCTATTAAATCCAACTCAGTTCATTACACATAATAGTTTGCATTTATTAATAACATAAATTTTATAACTTTTATCTGTGCTAGGCTTTCCTGCTGGCGTTTAAAATGTATCACTTTGACAAGATTTCTCAGGTAAAAGTCTGCGGGTTTTCAACATTTCTTATTGCGTCCTGGGCCGTCTGTGTTTACCCTAAAATCACAGTCAGATTTTAAAGTGTGCTACAAACGCACGACTGATAGCAGCAGAGATAAGACGCGCAAAACCTAATGCTATTTTACCTGCCAAAATAAACTGCACCCTGACAACTTTTATTTGCAATGGCTTTGTTTTTCTCAATCATTTTTGCTCTGACACTATATTTAGCTTAAACCTAGGGATTACCCTCGGTTCGCTCGAGGTTTACAGCTTTGAAAAACCGCATTGCCGGGAGATTAGGAATTGCTGCTTTCGCTGAAACGTTTTCTAGCAAAGAAATTTTTTTATTTTAACGGAGTCGACCTTTTCCACCCAGCTGAGAAAATCATGCAGCAGGTTGTTTGACCTTGACTGAGTCAAATCTAGATATTCGTTTGTAGTTAATGGAAGGTATACCCAAACCTTTTCGGACTTATAGCTTCTTGTTTGTCAAATGCAATCTTTACTATTTTAATTAACAGTTTTGAAAGGATCTCGAGTTGCACTTAATACTTCTTTTTCAAAGCTCAAGCCAAATCCAAATCACCTAGCTTCAATGTAACTCTTATTTTGAGATGTCGCTCCACTTGCACTGCGCAATGCACTCTTGGTTCAAAAGTTGCACTCGTTAGATTCGAATTGCTGTGTACTACGTACCTTTCTTTCCCTTAATTAAATTCGTTCACTTCATACCACGGTGTTTTCCAGCTGCGGCAGTTACGTAAGAGGAGAGTTGTAAGCTTTTTCCTCTCAAAAACTAAAGGTGAAAATGTGCAATAAAAATGGCAATTTTTCTGAGAAGTTTTACACCTTTTGTGCAACATTTCAGCAATAATTGGCAGTTAGGACCCACTTGGCTGACTAAAATATGCTGGAATTAGCCTGAACTATCTTGTAGAACATGACTGCTACTAATATGTCATTTTATCATCTGAAGAAAAGCTGCTTTGGTGCGGAACTTTCCAAGTTTTCCTGAAAATATTAATTATTCGGGATTTGTAATATTTTCTTGTCAATTATGGCTCAATGTGTAAACTAAATCCATGGAGTTGCACGATATCATTCTGCTGCTTGTACTTTTGATTACCAGTCAAGGTTAGTTGTAACTTTGTTAATTGTAAATTTGTTAATTGTAAATTTGTTAATTGTAAATTGTAAAAAAAGTGGTAGATTAATTAAGGAAGACAAAATTTGAGGGAATGGAAAAGTGCCAGCAGAAATAAATGTCTGATTACAACTTTAGCTTGCCTAACCCTTAACCTTTAGCTACTATGGTGTAATAGACTTCGGCTGTCTTTCAACAGTTGAGTTTGGATTCAAATATGTGAACCAAACTTATAGCAGACCAGGAACCGATTTGGTCCATGTAAAGTACATGCAAACACGGGCTTAATTTAACAGATAGACTTGGTTGATCTCTATCTATTCTTATTTGCTCTAAAGTCACACGTAAAATGAGATGTCCCAGCACAACAACAAGCTCTGTAGGCTTTTTGAGGGGTTTTTGAGATGCTGCTAATTTGACTCCTTAGATCAGGAAGAAAAAGACTTTTGTATACAAACTGCCGTTAATGTTTTCTCATTGAACTTTTCTAGCGTCTGTCTCAATATTTCTATGTTTTAGTTAGTGGTTCTGAGGTCGTGAGATGCTGCACTGCCGGCAGACAACTATTTGCCCATGAACGGAATTGCAATAATGTCAGATTAAGAGTAGGTTGTCTTGTCCAATCATTGCCATAAAGTTACAGTTCCGCAATTTTTGGATTTTTCGTGTAGAGGCAAGAACTAAATTAACCATTTTGTTTATACACTTCTTAAGGCTGATGTAGTTTCATCAAAACCCAACCAGAGCTTTATAGAAATTTAGGCTTATCCAAAAGCGTTGCTTAGCCTTGCATTGTGGCCAAATACGAAAGTTTAAAAGGTTTGTCTGTTTACAATATCGCGTTCTGCAAAATTAATAGAATCAGCAATGAAATAGTGGATAACAGATTTCAGCTGACTGCATTGACAAACTGTTAATTTAGCCTTTAGCCTGTCACAACAGGGAAATATTGGAAAACAAGCAAGAGTTTTGTGTAAAATCTGTAGTGTTTAGAGTGGAACTTAGGCTGAAACCGCAAATTGTTACCTACGTGTCACAATGACCTGCTGCGAGCAAACAATTCTTGTATCTGTGAAGTTGCTCTGGTTAATCAAGCAAAATGCAAGAATACAAAATAAAATCGAGCCATCAGGTTGACAGGTTGCAAAACATGGAGCTTCTTGATTAAAACTAAATTCTTCTAACTTTGTCAATAACGATTACATAGTTTAAAATCTGTGAAGTTGTAGCCAATGCAAAATGTGATGTTGAAAGCAACTTAAATAAAATGGTGAAATCACTCTGAGCCGCTTCGTAAGACAGATCAGTTTAAATCCGGCTTTAGTCGCCAACTGGCCTTTACTTGGCTGTCTTGAACACAAGAGTTCTAACCCGGGATTAGTCGTTGGTAACATTTGTTGCTGATGCTTATTCCAGAATGCCAAAAGAATGGGAACTTTTTAAGTTTTTAACTTTTTAGGTCGTCTGTAGTTTGGTATACACATCTTGACGTTTCTTCTTTTTGCAAAAACTTAATTTGCATATCATCAACATATATTGATTCCACAATGGAACAAGTGTATTTCATAGGAAAGACTGCAAATATCATTGCGTATGTGTTAAATTCCCTTTAAACCGATTATAGTAGACCTGCTGCGTCGTGACGCAGCAGGAACAATAAATTAGGTTTTACATTAGAAGAGAATTTCGCTCAGCTCGAGAAGGCCCGACCCGCGAAGAACGATTTGAAACGAACAGCTAAAAATGTCTTGAATTAAAGCTGACAAATTACACCGTTTCCCTTGCTCTTTTGATTATTTTGCTCAGCTAATATCTAATTACATTATATTAATTTTATTGTTATTAGGTTCGTGCCACATTTCGAAGTGGACTAACGGACGAATCCTGTCAGAGATCTGCTGCAATTTGCTGCCTGAGAGAGACGCTGGAAAATAAGTGTAAAGCTGGCAATGACGTGGCCAAATACCATGATACCTGTGTTGACACGCCCACCAGTGTTCTGCATAAGGTACAAATAAGCGATAATTAATACTTAAATTAATTAATAATTAAAATAGTGGGGTGGATGTTGCAGGAAAACGTTGAAAAAATTGTAGAAGAGTTGCATAAGCTCAGTATACAAATTAACAAAAATTACTGAAATATCTCTTTGTAATAAAGCAGTTCAATTTTGTTGATTTATTTTTCAAACTAATTTCCGCAGTAGAGACCTTCACTCAGGCCCGCAGGCCCGGCCCGGCCCGCGGGCCGGGCCGGGCCGGGCCTAAGCTAGAACGGGCCGGGCCGGGCCGGGCCGAGGGAGGAAAAAATTGGGTGCGGGCCGGGCCGGGCCGGGCCGAGTGCTGGAGCGGGCCGGGCTTCGGGCCGGGCCTATTCTTTTCAGTTATACACAAAGTTTTGTCTGATTTGTATGCGCTTTATTTCCCAATTTTTGGAATTTTTTATGGAAATTTTAGTCGCGTCCAAAATGAATTTTGGTACCTCTTTGGCTATTCAATCTAATTATTTTTCAGTTCTTCAAGCCCTTTTTAAGCTCTTTCCCATGTACAGTTAGCTTACTTGTGCGTGTAAATTTTTTAATCTTTATACATCTTTTGCTCGTCCATTAGGATTTGAAATATAATGTTTATTTTTTTAATATTTGACAAGAGTTCTCTTGATATGTAGTTTGTACCTTGCTGACTTGCATCAACGAAATTGAGGAGCCATTAATTCTCTGAACAGAAAGAGCTGAAGCATTGACTGTACTGTACTGTAAAGTACTGTGCTGCTCTAACTAAACATCCCCTGGGAAAAGTGACTAAAAATTTTCTCTGCCATGACATACAATTTTTTGAAATTTTGAACAATGTTTCTGGCAAATGCAAAATTTTAGCAACGGGCTCGGGCCGGGCCGGGCTTGACTTTTTAGCTTGCGGACCGGGCCTGACTTGGAGCGGGTCGGGCCGGGCCGGGCCGAGGTTGAAAATTTTTTGAACGGGCCGGGCCGGGCCGGGCTGAGCAGAATTTTTTACGGGCCGGGCCGGGCCGGGCCTGAAAATTCAGGCCCGTGAGGTCTCTACTACACTCCAACTGTCATTGCATTGCAGAAGATCCACTCATTAAATCATAGTCTTTACTTTCCAGTTTTAATTTCATCTCGCATTTTCATTTTTCTTTTTGCCTTATGTTTCAGTTCGTATTCCAGGAATGCTGCGAATGCTGTCTGTTCGCCCGCCAACTGACCCGAGCCGGATTTCCCTGCCATCTTCCCCTAGATTCCTTCAGCAACCTTTGCCGCGGCTCATTTGAGAAGTGCTGCGATCGCAGCAGCCAATCAGCTTCAGCACGCTACACTTTTGCACCGGCTGTGCAAACAGGTGGGAGCTGCCTTTCAGCACTTTGCTGTGTACTGTCAGGAAATCTGTCTCGAAACAATGGGTCGAATTTTTCGGGTCGGAGGTGCTGTAGTGACATCCTTCTTTCTTTCGTTTGCCATTCGCTATATTTCTACGGCCTTATCTTGAAAAAATGACAGATGTTCGTTCAAATTTTGATATCAAGTAGAGTCTCCGAATTGCGAAAGTGGACTTTATTTGCTAGTGCAATATGGTTGGTTGGTGTGAAATGGTTGATTTTAAACTGTATTGCTGAGCTAATCAACTGATATGTAATTCTGTAAATGTAAGGGTCTGAAATGCCAATAAGAGCTCCCCCTAGGTTTTCCGGTTTTTCTATGCTAAATTAGTAAACTCAAGATGTTGCTGTTTATTCCACTACACTTTAGTAGTACTATATCGCGAATTCATTCTATTTCTGTGTCAACTCTCAGTATACTGGATTTTAGGTAATCTTTTGTCTATTTCAGTTCAACCTCCGATAGATCGATGTCGCCTGATCAGTTACTGTGAACAGATCTGCATCGACCGCGGCGGATTTTCTGTAGACTGTGAATGCCATTCTGGTTTTGAACTAAACCCTGACGGCCGGTCCTGTTCCCCTAAAAGACAACGTTTAGGTAGGCTAGTAAATCTTATATCTTAACCAACTTTGACTATATACTGCAGCTTATGCGGAACTAAAGGAAAGTTGAATCGAAAAACGAAATGCTAATTCGTGTTTTCAGAAAACCGCCTATAGAAATTGTTTTAGCAATATCGATGAGCAAAAATGCTGCCCCATGGAAAACATGAAAATTTAAAATTTTATTACCAATCAGTCTGACCTGTGTTATAGTGCATCCCAGAGATGAGATCAGGGCCGACAAAGCCCGGCCCGGCCCGGCCCGGCCCGGCCCGACGGGCCGGGCCGGGCCGCGCAGACCTGGTTTCCAGTCAGGGCCGGGCCGGGCCGGGCCAGAGGAAAAGTTAGTAAGGGCCGGGCCGGGCCGCGCAGCTTCCAACGAAAAAAAGCCCGGCCCGGCCCTGTTCGTCCCTGCCAAGCCCTGACGTTTTTCACATTAATTTATTGCATATATCCACTTTCCAATTCTAAGAATTGATTTTGCCTTCCTAAATTCAAAATTTCTTGCTGTCTTTGTGTCAAATCACATTAAATATACAGCAAATCAATATCAATATCAAATCAAATATCATCATCTTTCGAGTAACAGAAGTTTAATCTACTACATACATATGTAACTGTTTCAAACTCTACTTCAAACAACAAACAAACAAACATCCAAACATGTAAAACATTTAACTATTTCGGTGAATGGACCTCAGGCTAATTTAGCGCATTTAATGCTAATTTCCTTAGCAAGGTAGGATGCTGAAATATTCGTAATGCACTGTTTTTTTGAGAGAACATGGACTTTGGATCGCGAGAAACGATAGTGCAGCAGAACACAAAATTCTAAGAGTCTCAAAACTTCACAGAAGAATTTTTTAAAAATCAGGGCTTTTCAGGGCCGGGCCGGGCCGCGCAGACCTAAACGGCGCTCAGGGCCGGGCCGGGCCAGGGTCTGAAGTTTTTGACACAGGGCCGGGCCGGGCCGCACAGACCTAAAATTTGAACAGGGCCGGGCCGAAAAAGTCGGCCCTGATCTCATCTCTAGTGCATCCATACAAAATTTTACCTAAAATTGGACAAGATTTTAAAAAGATAATGCTTTGGGTGGAAGTTTACTTGATACAATCCTTTTACATTATTTGTTTGTATATCCTTTTTTATTTTAGCCATTCATTTAGCCATTTATTTTGGAAATTTAACTTATTTGTTTGTTTATCCTTTTTTTATTTTAGCCATTCAAACCCGTGACCGGTGCGCCTACAGAAATCCCTGTGAGGATATCTGTGTGGATTTGGGCGGACCCCAGGTCCAGTGTTCCTGTAAATCTGGCTATCAGTTAGCACCCGATGGCTTTAGCTGTACAGGTTAGACTAAAGCATGAAATGGTCGAACTGTCGTTAGAGCCTGTCTTGGAGTAGAATAATTAGATTAATTAGAAGTTGTAGTTAGCTAATTAGATTAATTAGAAGTTGTAGTTAGCTAAACCATAGTTTGCCAAGTTTTCATATATACTATAGACAGAGGACGTTTTTCATGAAAATGGCATGCATTCAATGTCTGTTCAGTAGTGCTTAACTTGCTTGATACCTATCTATAGAGCCAGTTTCATGAAAAGCATCACTTTTTTCTAATTTTCACTGCAATTTATAGACATCAACGAATGCTTCGAGGGTAGCCAGGCATGCGACTTTGCCTCAGAGGTTTGCATTAACACGCCCGGCTCCTTCGACTGCATGCCGTTGGCCTTGGGCTCATCTCCCGGTAGAGTTTGTGAGACTGGCATGCTGGCTGTTGGAAACGACTGTTTAGGTTGGTTCAATACGAATTATTCCAGTTTCAAGTCGGTCTTACAATTTACGAGCACCAGTAATTTAGTGAACCACACTCTGTTCTTGAACGTGTTACAGTCTAGTTCAAACTTGTGTTCAAAAATCCGTCAGATCTTAAACAATTTCAAAAAGCTTGGTGTGCATGTTCCCTCTTCTATTCTCTGATCTCCTGTACCACAGGATCTTAAGTAGTTCCAGTCCTTTCTCTTATAAAGGCTTAGCTAACGTATTTAAAAAATATATAATCTTACTGCACTATTAACGGTACAGATTAATAATTACAAATTGAAGCTTTCTAAACCCTAAAGGGCTTTCTTAAACTCTTAATTAGGTCTAACTCTTAACACTGAGCATTCTTAGAACTGTGTTTAAATTAAAATGAAGTGAACGGTTTTTTGGATTCAAGATATTGACGAATGTCGCTCCCATCCGAATCCCTGCGGTGAAGATCACGCCTGTATTAATACCATTGGAAGCTTTGAGTGCGAATGTGGAGCTGGTTATAAAGCCAACTCTACCACACAACGATGTCAAGGTACTTAATTTCTAAATTACCGATGAAAGAAAATTAATAAGGTAGGCTGGCAATTACCGATAATTAATACCGGTAATTAATTGGGTAGGTAATCACCGATGAAAGAAATGAGCACATAGGTAGTCCCACTGGCTTGTGGTCTCTCAGACTAATTTTGCCTTAGTGACTGCAGGACAGTCGTTTTTTCATTTTTATGGTTAAAATTGAGTACTCCTCATCCTCAGAATCCGCTTGCCTTCATTGTCTTAATGATATGAAAGGTAATAGGAACCGACAAACTTAATTCTATGATAAGAAATTGAACCGCTGTATAAAAAATTATTCTAAAAATGTTAAGCTCAAATCAAACTCAAAGAGTAGTTAGTTTGCACTGCATGTAGAAATTATTAGATCGTTAATGTCAACCTGGGACATCGTAGCTGACCAGTTTATAGTATTTTTACTTTTTCTTCTTTGTTTAGTAATTTATTTAATTATTTCTTATTATTTTTTATTTATTTATTTACCAGATATTGACGAATGCGCCATTCTCAGTGACGACTGCTTGAGCACCCAGCGATGCATCAACACGCCAGGATCATACAGGTGTATACGAACCATTAGCTGCGGCACAGGATACTATATTGATGCCCAGCAAGAGGATTTATGTGTTGGTATTTTCTTAACAATATCTATTGGATTTGCTGTGACTAATTAAGTGTGGATTAATTAACGGGATCTACTAATGATAGGAAAATGACGTCTTGCATGAAGAGGCCATATGTAGGGACCTAATTTTATAAACCAATGAGGGAATAAAATGAAAAATCCATACGCGACGTTTTTGTAACAATAATGAATCTCCAGTTTTTATTGTTATAAGTATTGGGCAAAACCAATATTTTTTGATGTTTTTGATCTCGTTTCTTAAAGGACAGTATTAGGTACACATGTGTTGCAGTTAAGGTTTCTAGTCAGGGCAAATTTTATTGTCATTATTTTCTATTTAGATATCGACGAATGCGCCCGAGGTACGCACAACTGTCCTCCTACCTACACCTGTCGAAATACGGAGGGGTCGTTTCGATGTGAAAACAAAGTTTGTCCCCATGGCCATACGATTAGTGAGGAAACCGGGGACTGTATACCTATTGAATGCCCAAGAGGTCTGAAACCTGGTGCCAGAGAGGTCTGCGAAGGTTAGTTCATATCTTCTTGAATGCACTAAAGTGATGTTTATGTTAGATAGAAGTGTTGGGGGGACAGCAGTTGAAAATATGTTTTACAGTATTTTTTAACGTTATTAATTATTGTTAAGTTGCTGATCTTAACAACAGACTATAAGAAAAACTAATGTGTACAAGTGATTGCACTAAGCTCATGTAATATTAACTAACTCACTAACTTATGTAATATTCATATTTCACTATATCATATTTGACAATTATGATAAATTGACCAGCGATCAATTTGTTGATCAATTTGATTAAATTAATGAAATTTTGATTTAAACTTCTTTTATTATCTGTTGCAGATGTGGATGAATGCCGCACAGAGCACCCCTGCACTATCAATCAGAAGTGTGTTAACACCATTGGTTCCTATTTTTGTGAGTCCAGACCCAATTTCTGTGAAGACGGCTACAGATTTGACACTGCCAGCGGAAGATGCAGCGGTACAAAGAATTTACTAATTAGCTATAACTGCAAGCAGAGTTTTAGTTATCGTGGGGCCTTTTCAAGAAAGGGTGGAGTAGAGTAGAGTAGAGTTTAAAATAACTTTAACTTTTCCTCCTTTTACAGTTTCATGAAAAGGATCGAATTTTAAATCTACTCTACCCTTTCTTGAAGAGGCCCTTAGATTTAACTGTCACATGTTTGATTTTTTGTGAACCATATTTCCTATTTTTTCAAATTTTAATTTTTCGACTAATATTTCAATCTCTATTGATTATATGAAAACTAGGATATAAATATTAAGTTTTTCAGCAAATTTATTTTAGACATGAATGAATGCATTGAGGGAGGTCACACTTGCAGAATCGGCCAAAACTGTATCAATACCGAAGGAGGGTACAGGTGTAATTGTCCCATTGGCTACATTTACAATTCAACGTCCAGACATTGTGAAGGTAAACTCATATTTAAATTGTATCTGTCACAGACTAAATTTATGCGGATTCGTGTACAATCTAGCATTAACACTCAACTATTTTCGAAAGTTGGTAACAGAGAAAGGTTCGCTTGTCATACTCTTATGTATTATGTACACTTTATTTTAATGCAACATTCAGACTTTCTTAGAATTTAGGATTTTATTTCTCGTTTAGACGAGGATGAATGCAGTCGACTTCAGGGTCGAGTTTGCTCCTTCAATGCTCGCTGTCAAAACATTGCCGGTTCCTTCCGATGCATCTGTTCTAATGGATTTCGACTGCTACCAGACGGAAGAACTTGTGAAGGTTAACTTATCAATACATATGCGTACCTGAGTAATTTTAATTACAATTACATCTACATTACATTACATACAAAAAACAAATTCTTAATTTTTCCTTTTATTTATAAGCAGCTAGAGATTCTATTTTATTTTCAGAATACGCACATGTCGCTGCTGCAGTTTCTTTCATAAATTTTCGTTTAAGGTGGTGATTCCTTTTGGGCACATATTGTTGCTTGACGACTCAAAGCAAGATGAAATTTGATGAAACCTTCCAAAATAAGTTCATTTGGTGTTCTAACACCCTCCGCGCAATCCCGCTTCAAAATTTCGAGATTTCCGTTCAGGACGGTTTTTGGCATTTTCTGACAGTTGAGCAGCAACTGCATAGTTATGACTATACTCATTTGAAAGATCTCGTTGAGCTCTACATTTTTGCTTTTGGAAGCAAGTTTCTAGCTCTTTTCTAGTGTGAGATATAGCCGATTTTCTTATTTTGACGTTGAAAACTTGTCATTTTTGCAGAAATCAAATAATCCACGATTTCTTGAGCTACGCAAGCCGTAAAATTTACTAAGGGTGTTGATTTGAAGGTCTCGTCGAGGCCGATTATCCGAGGCATGATAGTCTTCCAACTGCTATCCCGTGAGCTGCTATCATAAAAAATGTAGTTTTTGCAAAAAACATGACCAAATTTTTTCCAGCGATTGTGTAGCATTTACTATGCAAGATAGAGGAGTGCCGCTTACTAGACGTGTTTTGCACAAAAATACTCAGGGACCCTTTTTTAGTTGCCCCGGTGTTGCCGCTTTCGAGCTAAAGTTGTCGCATGCCAAATTTGGGAAAAGTAGACAAAATCCAGGTTGCGCATACATTTTAGTTAATTTCTTTATAACGAAGAGCGGTTTCATAATAATTGAAAAAGGGTCCCCAGCTATTTGATAGTGGAATCGAATGATGTGGACGACGCCTCACGAAAAAATTTACTTTAGTCTGCAAAAAATCTGGAAAATTAAATTACTTCAAAAAAAGAGTAAAATAATTTCAAAGAGTTAAAGTTAGTTTCATTGCATTCATTAGAAAGAGAAAATATTAAGCTCCATTTTGATATAAATATGACTTCTTAACTCCAAGTAATGAATGAGTAATAAGGGTTCAAAGTTGATGCCTCCAAAAGGAATCACCTACTTAAACACAGACGCAAATTTATGTTTGACATAACTGTACCACAATTGTCGATCTCATAAACCACATTCCGAGTATTCCATCCACATCATTTTCCAGGATCAGAAATGGTAGCAGTTTCTTTTTGAACTTTTGATGCGTTGAATTAATATTTTATTAATTTAATTTTAATTTGTATTATATTAATTTTAATTTTTACTGAATTTAGATATTGATGAGTGTCGCAACGGTGAGGCGCAGTGTGAACAGCAGTGCACCAATCTGCCAGGCAGTTACCAATGTGTCTGTGGTCGAGGTTACACCGTTGGCGTTGACGGCACAAGTTGTCATGGTGAGATCGAAGAATCTTAATTAATATTTGGTTAACAAACTTCAGCAAGCTAAACATGTATTAATACAAATATGTCCGGATTGGAAATTAGCGCCTAACCGAAAATACCTATTTTAAGATTTCATACCTTCGTTGTTTGTTAATTTAAATGTTTGCTTGTAAATTAAGTTTGTTTTGTAAACTTGTAAATGTGGTCTTGGCTACAATAATTGCATCCACTTTTGCGGCACCTCGTAGGTTGCATATTCTCACCTACAGGTTTCAGTACCGACATATCCCACCTACTACTTATTTATGTTTCAGACATCGACGAGTGTCGACTTTGGAACAGTGGGACTTCCTCTATTTGCATGGCAGGCTGTATCAATATTCCTGGCTCGTATCGGTGTGAATGTCCAGGCGGCTATCTAATACAGCCAGATGGCCGCACCTGTAAAGGTAAAAATCAGCAGCCACCTAAGAGTTGCATTTCCGTTTAGCACAATCTATTGTTCTTTGCTTAAGGTGGTGATTCCTTTTGGGCACATATTGTTATTTGGCGGCATAAATTTAGATGAAATTTGATAAAACTTTCCGAAATAAGTTCGTTTAGCGTTCTAACACCCTCCGCGCAATCCCGATTTAAAAATTCGAGATTTCCGGTCAGGGCGGTTTTTCTCAATTTCTGAAAGTTCGGCAGCAGCTATACAGTTATGACTATATTCATTCGAAAGATCTCATTGAGCTTCACATTTTTGCTTTTTAAAACAAGTTTCTATCTTTTCTCTACCGTGAGATATAGCCGTTTTTCTTGTTTTGGCGTCGAAA
Source organism: Trissonchulus latispiculum (assembly GCA_030248195.1). Taxonomy (NCBI): domain Eukaryota; kingdom Metazoa; phylum Nematoda; class Enoplea; order Enoplida; family Ironidae; genus Trissonchulus; species Trissonchulus latispiculum. Next base: position 48,243 of record JASAND010028088.1, read on the forward strand.
TCCTGTCATTTTTGCAGAAATCAAATAATCCAACATTTCTTGAACTACGCAAGCCGTAAAATCAAACTAAGGGCGTCGATCTGAAGGTCTCACAGGGACAAATTATCCGACGCATGATCGCCTTCCAACTGCTATCCTGTAGGCTGCTATCATATAAAATGTAGTTTTTACGAAAACACGATCAATTTTTTCCAAAGACTGTGTAGCATTCACCATGCAATCTGGAGGGCTGCTACTGAACAAATGTGTTCTGCACAAATATACCCAGGGACGATTTTTTAGTTGCCCCGATTGCTGCTTTCTAGCTAAAGTAATCGCTTGGCAAATTTGGAAAAAGTAGGCAAAATACAGGTTACGCACACATTTCAGCTTATTTCTCTGTAACGAAGAGCGATTTCACAATAAATAAAAACTCGTCCCCAGCTATTTGATGGAGGTATCGAATGATGTAACCGATGTCTTGCGAAAAAATTTACTTGAGTCTGCAAAAGTTCTGGAAAATTATACTTCTTCCAAAATGTGTTAAAAATATTTTAGAAAAGCAACATTAGTTTTGTGCAATGTATTAAAAAGAGAAAATGGCATTTTGAAAGAGGCATAAAGAGGCATAAAAAGAGAAAAACATTTTGATATAAAAATGGCTTCTTAACTCCAAGTAATGTATGAGTAATAATGGTGCAAACTTTATGTGACCAAAGGGAATCACCACCTTAACAGCAGAAAACTGTGTCAGAATAATACAAGATTATAAACGAAAGAAAGAAGGATGTCACTACAGCACCTCCGACCCGAAAAATCCTTAAACTGTACATTAGATACTAGTAAGGTACGCTTCATAAATACCATAAAAGACCGCTCCGGTAAAGATGATCGCCCAATTGTCAAGATTTGCATGAGTAAGGTATAGAACGGGTTTGGCAGAGCTTGATTGATTTATTGACTACATTGATTACCGATTGGTCGTTCCCTGTACCACATTAAGAACGTAGTCAAAATACAGTTTTCAGACAGTGACTAAAGTAAGAGCACACTGTTAATAAATTAATAAACTTATTAATAATAAAAAATTAAAATTTTAATAAATTTTCATGTGAACGTGTGTTTTGATCAACCTCTCATCTTCGCGACCTAAACTGATGTATTGTTCCCCCATTCTATCCTTCGTTGGAGCTGTAACTTTACTGATCCTTCCCCTTATTATAGCCTTTGTCCGCTATGCCATGATGGTATTTTCAAAGTTCAATCGAGATATCTTCGTCAGCGGTCGACGTCGTCTTTCCAGATCGACGAAATCCGATCAGCAATCAAACGCGAACGAAAACTGATCGATAAATTAGTGACTTTTCAAATTTTCGAATCTCGAATCCTAGGCTTTTTGCTCGCTGTCGCTTCTGATAGAAAAATTTTCACTTTCAAACAGACTAATAGAATAAACATTAGCTTACTGTACAATCATCAATTTTTGACTTTTCTTTGAACTTGCTTTTAGCTAGGTACTTATCTAATTTCAGCATGCAACTCGTAGGGAGCCTATCAACATTAGATTATTAACTCTTCATTGCAAATAAAACGTTATAATTATAACATAAAAATTTATTCTAATTTTATATGTACATCACGTCACCCCCACTGTTGTAACCATGAGTAGTGTAGTGTTTTAGTAGGATCCTTATCTGAATTTAGTTCGCTGGAAATCTAGAAACAGACTTTCTAAATATTCTTCACCCCATTTACTGCTTCTTCAAGCATGTTGTCTTTCCTTTCATAGTAGCAAAGAATGATAGGAAGAGTACTACACCGTTTTCTTTCTAGTGTAATTGGCGTGTGAGATATCGGCAATCTTAAGATAAGGCCGAAATCTCCGCGGGTCACGGTTAACACTGGTTATGTGTTTATGTGCGTTTGAACTAAAACGCTTCTGATATACTAATCGCCTGCCTTATGTCAAATGTGTGTGTATAAGCTGACCTCCTGAGGTCTCGGGTCGCCTTAACATCGTTAAGCGTGTGTTTATCTGCGATTGAAGTGAAATGCATTTGATTGGCTACTTAGCAACGGCTAAAATGACTTATGAGGGTTACTGTCGCTATTTAGCCAATGAAATGCATTTCAGTTCAATCGGATATGGAATCACGCTGTACAAATCTAAGCTGAGTGTGCCCCCCCAGATCTCAATAAAGTAGGCGATTAGCCAATCAGATGCGTTTTTGCTCAAATGCTTGGTGGTTAACAGTGTTTAATCATGATTACCCTCCTCCCTTTCCAAAAATTTGGGCCTTAATGGGCCGAACATCTCACAGGCCAATTACACTAAGAAGGGTAAAGGTGTGGTACTCTTCCTATCATTTACTCTGGGTGATAGTAATATATTGCATTGTTTTTAGTGGTACTCATGTATCACGTCTACTCGTATGCTTCTGACTTATCAGATTTCAAATCTTTTCTGCTTAATCACTATAATTCTTTAATACCCATCTGCCTTCTTAGTTAGTTAATTATTCTGATGTTCTGCATTATCGTATATTGTGATATATTACTGTTGTGGTTGTATAATTCCAACCTTAATAAAGCTTATTTAGCAATCTTAACAATTGGAGCTTAACTGCCTACCTACAATTGGAATTTAAGCTTTACTGCAAATGGTTACAGATCAGTTGAAACTGTCAGATAGACCTAGAAATTGCGGAATCGTAGTGTAACTGTATACCTACATAGATACCAATCCAAAAGAGGTCAACTTTGCCATAAAGTTATGCTTAATTCCTCAAAAGTGAAGTCGAAGTTATAAATTAAGGCAATGTCATCATGAAAATGTTAATTGCGCCGACAGTCAGGGTGTAAAGTTTTTAAGATAATTACTATAAACCGAACTTCGGAGTTAACCTTGGGGATAGCGGTGCTGACTTTGGGCAACGGCTAAACTGAGAAAAACGGACGCACGCCTCCAAATCTGGGAATATCTGAACCAAAATTTAAATAAGATCTTACAATCCTAATTTCCTTTGCTCAGATCATGCTTCCTGCCTTCCCTCAGCATAAAGCATAACTTCAGCACATTTTCTAAACAATACTGAATACTCTACTATCATAACTTCCGTTTGACATAACCGTACCTGTAAAAAATGGTATATGCTTCATTTAATAAACAATTTGAAGGTTTCAATTAATGACTTTATTTCAGTGAAGCACATTTTATAAAAGTAGAATTCTTTATTTCAGCATCAGTTTTTAAAGAAATACGTTTTAACAGTTTCTAATTTACGGTAACTGATTTTCTAATTCTTTCTCAACAAACCAGAGCAGTAAGGTTGTCATAATCAAAGTCGTAACGCATGCCAGTGTAGCAAATCCGATTACAGTAAGAAATGTAGAACAAATCATTTTATGAGTTAACTAGTGGTACCGGATAAAATCCATCATGAAAAGAGAGTTATAAAGTCTTTCCTTCTGTAAAACCTTAGACCAAAAACCAAAAATAACCTATAACATTAAAAATAATATTAAAAAATAAGTTATTTTTGTTATTGCATAAGAATGCATCATTACCATAGGATAACGTGGGGGGAATGGGGGGTGCAGACCTCCCCAGACCGACAAAACGGGTACACCTCCTCCGGGAAATGGAAAAAAAGGCAGACCCTGTCGTCCAGAAAGGAAAAAAGGGTAGACCCTTTAGCGATTTTTACCAAAAATTGGTATTTTTTAGCAAATTTTGGCGACTTTTTCAAAAAATTTCTTAAAAATGGCTAAAACTTGTCATTAAGACCCTTGTGCTCTTTCATGTAGAAAATTATAACTTTCGTTCTGTGTCAGCCATACATGTGCTTGAGCTCACCCCCCCCCCCCAGAGGGGTACTTCACCCCCCAGAATCCAGATTTTTCCGGTTTTTTGGGCAAAAAACCGGAATAATCCGGTTGTCACCCCCCCCAGAATTTCCCCTCCTGCACATGTCTGGTGTCAGCTGCATGTCTTTTATTTAAATAGGGTACTTTAACTTCAAAATTAAAAATTAAAAATTAAATCACTTCTGTTCTTGTTATTTCCAGATATCAATGAATGTGAGGATGGTCGTTGTAGTGGATCCAATCGGATTTGCGTCAACACTCTGGGCGGATTTCGATGCAATACCATCGAATGTCCCCTTGGCTATATTCGTGATTCTCAGTACAAAAAGTAAGACGAAAAAGGGAGTTTGAAAGGATTAAGCATTGCCATTTTAAACATCATGTTGAATAGATAAAACCGTGGAAGATCACTTGATACATAAAGCTCAAAAGGTCAGTGTTCTTTGTAGAAATTTTGAGCCTACACTTTAGCTTAGAGCCAACGGGCCCCAGAGTTATCTGCCCGATATTGATAGACCTTCCTGATACTATCATGTAGTGTAAAACCAGTATTTGTAAATGCGGTTGTGACTGGTGATGGTCTAAATATATTTGTTAGAAAATTGTTTGGCTTCATGCACTTTTTCCGTCTAGATTTTTGAATTTTTAACCTTTAAATTAAATCTTCGCCTGTATCTAATGCTTGTTTGCTGTGACTTTAGCGTAGATTAGAATATTATTACTTTTAATTTAACCATAGATTGTGCAAATTGAAGTGGTGGCGTGCTTTGTATCGTAAAATTTCAAATATAAACGTTTTCGTCTTCAAGTTCTACCCTTCTAACCGTCTACAAGTCTCTTCTGTGGCGTGTGCCGTGTGCATTAACATTATGAAAGAACAAACGAAACTAAGATTGTCACTACAGCACCTCCGACCCGAAGAATTTAGTTGACTCCTTTTGCCTGACGAAATAACATCCAGTTTGTCTTACAAAATAATCTCTAATTTTGTGTGAAAGTTTCAGCCGGTGCAACCGCGAGAATACCCTCTGCTCTTTCGGAGATCACGAGTGTTTGGCGGATCCCCTGTCAATTTCCTACAACTACATTGCCCTTGGCAACAACCTTCCCTTTGGGTCCGAAACCTCTCTACCCCTGTTCCACATGCAGGGACCCCAACTAAGGCAGACAACGGCTCATTTCGAGCTGACCCTGCGAAACGTTCGTTCGCTCAGTAACGAAGACTTACAGCTGGCGACCCGCCGATCCTTTCTGGTTCAGAAAGGATCGGATCTCAACTCGGCAGTTGTGGCGCTGCGGGAACCCCTAATCGGACCGCAGGAAGTGGACCTAGATCTCCTGATGTCCGTTCATCATAGTGGGATCTTTGCTGGGAAAGCCCGAACTAATCTGACAATCTATGTGTCCAGATTTGGCGAAGAAGTCTATAAGTCGGAATTACCGTAGCTGTTTTAGCTAGAGTTTTTTTTGTTTTTGCATGCAAATAAACGTGTGCTCACTCGTGTGCTGTGTTGTTCGTACTAAACTGGCTAAGAACTAAAAATACTGTACCACTATTTGTTGACACGTCGTCAATCAAATCACTAATATCTTAAGCTATGTAACATTGAGGTTAGCTGTAAGTTTTCGTGGAGCTGGTAATGAAACACTACTGCAATAGTTTGAAGGATTAGCACATAACAACCACTGAACCGAATAGAAACAAAGAATTAACCAAATCTGCTATTAGAATAAGTCCAAGTGACTGTCAATGGCATTCACTAACTTCTGAGTATATACAGGAGAATAACCTGAAGGTATCAACTACACCTCTTATACTTCAAAAGCTTTTGTCGATGCCAAATCATATCTTCGACAAAATGAAATGGTTAAATTTCAACAAGTCACCTTCAAAGGGTTGAAATTAGCGTAATAAATTTGTCTGGCTGAGAGGGGACTTACGTAGCTAAAGCTTGACTTAACCGGTCTGGACATTTTTCTTCACAACTTTTATGCCTGAAGAAGCTAGAAACCGAATCCAAGGGACACGCTTTCTACAAAACTGTCATTATACCTAATTATTTTTGGCTTATTAACTAATTAGGTAAATATTGTTTACAGCACAGTTCAAGATGGTTGGACCTGTGTCAAAAAATGTTTCCCTTATGACGTAATCTGTCGAGCAAATCATACAGCCACCATCAGCTATCAGTATGCCACTCTGCCGTCCATAAAACACCTTTCCCACCGCTCGATACAGGTAATTAAAACTGTGAAAGTATACTGTAAAGGAGACCGTTTTCGACAGGGTGGAACGACGTGTGAGGTAGCAATGCACTGTTCTACGTAAGAAGTAGACGAAAGTTTATCCGAACAGTTGATGCTTCTCTAATAGTATTTTTAGTAAAAAAAGTATGTCAACGTTTACTCAAGAATGAGTTCACAGGCTGTGGAGGTTTTTTGAGTAGTCCATAGCAACAGCAGCAGCAGCACAATAATCAGAAGTCGATTCATAGAAAAATATACTCATTTGTTTAAAAATCAATTAGTAATCTCGTTAGAATTTTATATTAAATATAAAATCCGTTTAAAGACGTGCTATTTAATTTTTTCAAAGCCATTATTTTAGTTCCTGATGGGTTTTAGGTAACTAATGTGAGAGCGGAAAGCTTGGATGCCAAACCATTCTATGTCAAATATGAGTTGGATGAATCCAACAAACGGTTGTTTGAGGTTGAACAAGACGGAAGGATCGGTAGGTGACTTTTGGATAGACGGGAATAGCGACCCCCTGCGGCGACCAGGTCACGCAACACTTTAATTAAAATTAATTCAATTTTTTAATTAAATTTTTTATTTTTTAACTTTTTAATTAAAATTGGATAAACAATTGAGGCCAAAATTGAAAAATCCTATGCATTCAATTTTTATGGTGTTTCCTGCAAAGGTAACAAAATTACCTCCCTTCCATTGAGAAACTCCCTAGTCAAGTACGGTTCTGTAGACGATTCAGGTAATTTATTGTTAGTAACGTTTCAAAAATTCGAGAAATATAGAAAATTTTGAACGCCTAAAGCCATGCTTGAAAGCTGAGAAAAGTTGAAGAAATTTTTGTGCTGCATAAAATTATTCGATCTATTGGCTGATTGATTGATTTTAGGAAGACTAAAGCTGATCGCTGGAGTTGAGGGCCCACAAGAATTGACTGTAAGACTTCATATGAATGTATTCAGTACAAATCATGTCATGATTGCGCATAACCTGGCCATAATTACTGTATATGTTTCTGAGCACTCATTCTATTAAGTTGTTGAAAACTACATAAATAAAATTAATGTTGAGTCAACTTTAAGCTCTGTGCATAAAATTAACATTGAGTTAAGCTCTCTGCACAGATCTAGAGACCTCAATTTTGCAAAATCATATAATAATATGCGAAGGAACACTGAAGTTGTTAACAGAATTGTATTGTTATTATTGTCGATACCAGATACCAGTTAATACCGCCCGTTAATTAAAAATTTAATATGGTTAGTTTAAGAAAGTAGATTTGACAATCCAACTAAGATTGTAACAGCAACGGTGAGCCGTTGTATCAAACCACGATCTTTGCTTCAGCACCAAAAATCCCTGAGACAGGTCAAATGCAACTTTTTACTTGATAGTAAAAATAGAAATATGCTTTCCCCATTGTTACAAAATACAATATACTTTAGTACAAAATGTTCCCACAGTTTAAGCCATTGGGATTTGGCAACAGGTTTTTTCACAGGTTTCCCGAAAGCCTTTCCAGTGACAAAATTCCGCCGGCGGTTTCTCTTCGCTTAGACGTCTACAATAGTCAGAATCAAAATCTGAGGCAGTCTCACAGTTAGCTGGGGATCCCATTTCGGTATGAGTTTCAGACATTCCCACTTCCAATTTCCCCTCAACGGATTCTGCAGGCATCATCATGGGCGCGTCGGGCCGTGGTAAATATTGAAGACCTAAAGTATGTAGGGTTACCCAACTGGTTTTGAACCCATAACAGACAAGCAAAGCGAGAAATAAAGGGATTTGCGAGTAGCTGAAGCTCCGATAAGGATACGATTATACGATACTTTTGTCGAGATGTTTGTATTTGGTATTAAGTATTACCTTCAGGAGAAAATTGTGCTTCGTGGCTCGGGCACATCTATTTACAGTTCAGTAATTAACTTTTACAAATTAATTCTACAACGATATGATTAACAATATTTCCGTGCTGTTTTCTGCTCTACTCTGGACAACCTCAGCTACAGCACATCTAGACGCAAAACTCTCAACTGAAACTACATCTTGCAAAAACAGCACAAAAGCTGAAAAATTGGTGGTGCTGTCACTTACAGCTCTGTCGTTTCCTTCTACCCGGCATCACAGCACCGTCCGACCCACAGCACCGATTGCACTCATCCATGGAATTGTAGGCTGCCAGATCTCTGATACAATTCGATCCACTACAGCCTTGACATCTTCCATTCACACATTGGTACTTCATGCCACCTATAAAAACTGTCAAAAGTTGGAAAAACTTAAGGTGGTGATTCCTTTTGGGCACATATTGTTGGTTGATGGCTCAAAATAAAATGAAATTTGATGAAACTTTCCGAAATAAGTTCATTGGGCGTTCTAACAACACCCTCCGCGCAATCCCGGTTCAAAATGTCGAGATTTCCGTTCAGAACGGTTTTTGCCAATTTGTGACAGTTGAGCAGCAACTGCATAGCTATGACTATATTCATTCGAAAGATCTCATTGAGCTTCACATTTTTGCTTTTTAAGGTAAGTTTCTAGCCTTTCTCTACCGTGAGATATAGCCGATTTTCTTGTCTTTGCGTCGAAAACGTCATTTTTGCAAAAATCAAATTATCCAACATTTCTTGACCTTCGCAAGCCGTAAAATCAAACTAAGGGCGTCGATCTGAAGGTCTCACAGGGACAAATTATCCGACGCATGATCGTCTTCCAACTGCTATCCTGTAGGCTGCTATCATAAAAATGTAGTTTTTGCAAAAACACGACCAATTTTTTCCAAAGATTGTGGAGCATTCATCATGCAAGCTGGAGGGCTGCTACTGAACAAATGTGTTCTGCACAAATATATATACCCAGGGACGATTTTTTAGTTGCCACGATTGCTGCTTCCTAGCTAAAGTAATCGCTTGACAAATTTGGAAAAAGTAGGCAAAATACAGGTTACGCACACATTTCAGCTTATTTCTCTATAACGAAGAGCGATTTCACAATAATCGGTATCGAATGATATAACCGATGTCTCGCGAAAACATTTATTTGAGTCTGCAAAAATTCTGGAAAATTATACTTCTTCTAAAATGTGTTAAAAATATTTTAGAAAAGCAACATTAATTTCGTGGCATGCATTAAAAGAGAAAATGTCAAACTACATTTTGATATAAAAATGGCTTCTTAACTCCAAGTAATGAATGAGTAATAATGGTGCAAACTTTATGTAACCAAAGGGAATCACCACCTTAAGCAAAAACAACTGTGACTCATGGTTTTCAGGTCGTAATTTATACAATTTGTTACAATTTACAAGACACCTGATGCTAGAATGTCCTTTATTAAGAATGCAGTTTAGCATTATCTGTAAAAGATAATATACATAATATAACTATAATATAAATGAATACTCTAATCCACTGCACCACGGGATCATCAGCTGAACTCCCATATCAGGCTTATCAATCTTTCCTATGCCTGCTTCCCTTACAACATTAGTTTCTTTTGCCCGATGGCTCGTACTTTGATATGATCTGCACTGCGTGCTTGCCGCGCATTCCTCCATTGATCCATAGGCTGCCAAATCAGGAATACACCCGGTTGATGGACACTGCTGACAATTTCCGTTGGAATAAAGACATTGATATTTAGCACCACCTAGGATAGTTAGTGTGAACAGTGCAATAGGTGAGAAATTAGAAATTATCAGTGAGCAAATGTTGTATAGCTTGATGTATTATATGCAAGTGCTTGACAGTTATAAAGTAGGTAATGCAGTGAAACCCCCATAAAATAAAAATAAATAAATCAATACACAGTAAAAATATTAATAAAGCAGTCTAGTTGTTACCTCCAGTTCCACCTCCACCGCTTTTGCACTGAGTTTGACTCCGACACTGCTCAAGAGAACTATAGGCAGCCAAGTCTGGTACACAATTATTAGTGCAAGGTTCACAAGTTGTCGATAAGCATTGGTATTTTGTGCCTGAAATTGCAAAAATGGAATCTGAAAAATTACTAATCTATTCAGAACAGGTGTTAACTTATGATGTATGCCTCAGTCGCTCCACGTTTCAGTGCTAAAGCTCGAAAACACAAGCAGTAAGACTGTTCGCAATAAGAGTGAATAGGCAGATTCACAGATTCACCTAGAATCGAATCCGGGGGGCTTATCAGGAAAATTTTGAGGAGGCCTATGCCTTAGACGGAAACTTTCGATTAGTATAGCGCCATAAGCGAGAATTAACGGTTTCGATGGCAAAACTAATGTCATTAGTAATAAAATTTGCAAGTTTTCCCAAAAATTTTCAACAAAAATAAACGTTAAAGTTTTGAAGCAGGATCGGCTTTCCTGAAAAATTAAGTATTTTTTCTGAATATTTTCATTTACCTCTTGACCAACTTAGCCTTACTCCTTGCTCCTGACTGTACGACTTATATCTTCTGCGGAAAAGAACGAGGGCTTGCCCCACCATACCCTCGTCTAACTTATTGGTGTATTGAACTTGAGCTTTCACAGAGTGTCACTTGAGCGTGTTGGATTTCAATCCCGGTTTCAACTTATACCACAGAAGCCATTGTATCTTAATTAGTTACAGCGTCTGCACGTTTAGCAGAAGCCAGCGACTTTGAATTAAGCCAGGACCTTTATTTTCTTGGTGTTAGGTTCATCTTGACCCACAGCTCCTACAGTTCAAGTTCTTTTTCAATGAGAGCATAGTCCATGAGTACTAATTCTTATGTCTTGGATGAAAGATGGGCATTCTTTAGGCATTATTTGCCCTCTTTGTGCGTTGAGAAATGGTAGTGCAAAAGAGCCATGCTGTCATAGTTGGCCAAAACTCATAAAGTTAGAACTGAGCTCTTTGTATAGTTAAGATGGTATAGTGTTACCTCCAGTTCCACCTCCACCGCTTTTGCACTGAGTTTGACTCCGACACTGTTCCAGAGAACTATAGGCGGCCAAGTCAGGCACACAGTTATTAGTGCAAGGTTCGCAAGTTGTCGATAGGCATTGGTATTTTGTGCCTGAAATTGCAAAAATGGAATCTGAAAAATTACTATTCTATTCAGAACAGGTGTTAACTTATGATGTATGCTCAATCGCCTTCAGTGCTAAAGCTCGAAAACACAAGCAGTATGAACGTCAAATTCAATTGAGGTTCGTAACAGAGCAGAATGTTAACATGAACAAGTCATACCAGAATTAGAAGTGTCACCGCTGCAACGAGTGCTTTGCTGACACTGCTGAAGAGAGTCATAGGTTCCCAGATCGGGTACACAGGAACTGCCTTCGCAAGGCTCGCATGTCGTGGATCGACACTGATATTTCCTTCCTAAGATTACACACAACTAATTTGAGAAAAATTCTTGTAAAAGCTCCTTACGAAGCAAGCTGCGGCTGTTTTAAGTAGGCGATTGAAAATCTTACATCTTAGGTTCTGTTCTCGTAGGCACCTCTTCCAAACCAACTATACATACTAAATTACGAAATCTAATTATTAATTAACAATAATTGTGAAAATAAAATTTCTTCGACATACCTCCATTACCACCACCACCATTCTGTTTGCACTGTGTCTGACTCTGACATTCTTGCAGTGAATTGTAGGCTGCGATATCTTGCACACAGTTACCGTTGCACGCCTGGCATGCTGTGGATAAACACTGATACTTGGTCGCTAGAAAACAGAAAAAAGAATTAATACGATGCGAAAAGCATCGACTAATATAAACGAAGGTAATGACGAGTGTATTGTAAAAGGTATCGAAGACTATAATTCAGCTATAACATCGAAAGGTCCCTAAAGAAAAAAGGAAAAAAGTGAAATAAACAACCTAAAGTAACTATTAAGTCCATCATCGCTTGACATAGGTTTTTGTGTGTTTTTTAGAAACTGAACAGAATATGATAAATGAGAAAAGGAGATTGGCACTGACCAGAGCACCTCAGAGAGACCCGACAAATTGAATAAACAAATAAATAAATAAATAATTGAATAACTAAATCTAAAAGTGAACTAACTTGAACCACCACCATTATTCATTCTGCATTGAGAACTGCGCTGGCATTCTTCCAGTGATCTATAGGCTGCTATATCAGGCACGCAATTATTGGTGCAAGGTTGACAGCTGTTCGATGATAAACACTGATATCTTGGAGCATTGCCGTTCCCTAAATTCATAAAGGCAATCTAAATATACATAGCAGGCATGTTTGTTGTGCAATTTATTGTGAGGAATGATTTATTATTGATAAATTATTATTAACAATTATTAAAATTTATTATTTATTATTAACAATTTATGGCATAATTGAGCTATTAGAAGAAGAATAAGCCATTAGAGGGATCCTTTTGTTAATTGCATTGCGTAACATTACTCCGACCACAATACGTGTTTCAATTATGTGAAATTGAACTGCCTTCAAATTCACAAAAGGTCTGCAATGCTGCTAAACAATTCAACGATGATGCCTTAAAGGGTGCGTAGGTAATGTCTGCATACCTCCATGGCAGGAGGTTTGTGAACTGCAGTCCTGGAAGGAATTGTATGTAGCTATGTCTGGCACGCAATCGTTTGTACAAGACTGACAAACACTGCCCGAGCCGCCTCTGCATTGATACTTGGTTCCCGAATTACCGCCTAAAAGTGTCAGTAGAAGAATATTGAATGTTAAACTATCAAAGATATTTGAAAACATGGAGTTGTCATATTTCGATTAGTCAACGTACTCGTGGACTAAATAAATATTTTTAAATCTGAAATTAAAATTAAAATTTTATTTTCAATTTTTTTAAAATTTCCATGATTAACTCTACTATCCTAACCTCCGCCATTTCCATTTCCGCCGCCGCAGGATGTTTTGCTTTGGCATTCTTGCATGGAAGAATATGCAGCCATATCTTGCATGCAGTTTCCACCATTGCAAGCTTTGCAACCGTCGGGACCACACTGATAAAGCAATTCATCTAGAATAATAAAAAGCTCTAATACAACATAGAGTAAAATGGTGTTAAAAGCAGGCTTATTCCTAATTATTGCTTAGACAAAACATGCTCCGCCCATACTCTTATTTCTGGTTGTTCATTTGTGAAATGACAACGAAGAAGAAGTATTTAATAGTAAAATTGTAAAAACTTATGTGAAATGTTGGAACAAATTTGCAAAATTTTAGTTTAAATACCTCTCTGATTACCACCTCCAGAACATTCACGACTTTTGGCTTGACACTCCTCCATGGAGTAGTAAGCGGAGGAGTCCATTACGCAGTTCTGTCCACAATTAACGCAACGACCCTGCTGGCATTGAAACATATCGTCTGCAATATTAACCATGAATTCAGATGGCAGAAGTGTCAAATATCAGCAACTTCAACAGGTTGAAATCAGGAAAATAAGCTAGTCTAAATGTAGGGCAATGTGGTGCAGTGGTGGAGCAGTTTACTTTTATGCCAAAGCTCGGCGGTTCAATCCCTCGACTCGACACTTTTCTTCAATCCTAATTTCAACTTTTCACAGAATTATTATAAAACTATTATTTTGCTTCAGGATTATTGGCAGACTAAGATTGTGGTTTTAAAAGTTTCCAAACAAGTTTTACTTCTAGGTCCGTTTGTTATCCAAATGTTGCCATTTGTCATAGAGAAAGAATGAAAAATGCCTTCCTGCAGTCACTAAGGCAAAGCCTTAGTCCGAAACAAGAGAGAGCCAATTGGCGCGGTTTCTGGGCAAAACGCGGGCTCCTGTTTCGGATTAAGACTTTACCTTAGTGACTGCAGGCAGGCGTTTTTCATTATTTCTTTATGATTAATGCCTTGTATCCTGCGTGGATCCGCCTGCTAGCCCGCGTTTACCTCATTTTCTTGATGTAAAAGTTGGCATTTGTGTTAAACCTCATTTTTAGCAACGATTTATAACTGTGGCTAGAAACAACGTTCCGATTGCTACTGTAATTCAGTATTTAGTTAATTTCCATTTCATCTTCTAAAATATAAAATTGTAGCTCACGTTGTTCAGAAGAGGTGCAAGCAGTTCTTGATTCACATTCGCCAGGAGCTCCGTACTGTGCGTCGGGTCCGCATTCGTTCTTGTCTTTACGGCAGGGTCGACAGACATTTTCCAGCGGATCGCAGCGCCATTTGGTCTCGGGCTCTAAAGAAAGAAGAATTCGTAAAAAGTGCAATAACGACAACTGCATTAAACTGTTAATGAAATAAAGATTCATTAATATACATTGGCGCTGTATTTGTTATGCCGATTATTCAAAATTACCGATCATTCATAAAGTGACAATGGCTTCTCGAAATTTCAATTTATTTCAATTTAATTTAATTTCAAATTTAATTTAAAATTAGTCTGGTCCGAGAATATTTATCTAGCCAATACTATATATTTCTGACTGGTCAGTCAATTGCATGTCGAAAGTACTGCATTTGTCAAAGCCAGCTTACCGTAAATTTGGGCATTTGAGAGAAAGTAAGGTCTATTTCTAAGTTACAAAATCAGATTAACTTAATTGCCATTAAGATTTAATTGAAATATTTTATTCTAATGCTTTTATATCTTGTAACCTGTTATATGAGCATCGCTTTTTTCCTTTAATTATTGTAAAGCAAGCATCGTTTTTACCATTTGGTTAGTAGCAGAACTGAATTTATTCCAAAAACGTTGGTTTGACTGTTCCTACTTACTGGAGCCGGAACCACCATTATTAGTATTGCTGTTGTCGGCGCATTGAGGGGTGTAGTGCTGGCACTCTTCAGCAGAGTAATATGCTTTGGCATCCTTGCGACAATTTTGCCCACAGCTCACACATTTGCCACCTTGACACTGATATAAGGAATCTACAATGGCAGTATGAGCAAATAATTTCCCCAAGAGTACATAATAGTTTTAAGTGAAAGCTCTTACACTAGCATGTACAAATCATGCTAGGTATGCTCGCTGCGTTAAGTCGGAACCTTCGGGAGGTCTCATTTTGCACTTATTACACTTCATTCATTGTCTGCTCGTTGATTGGCTCATTAGCTTAAGGCTTACGGTAGATAATTTAGTAGCTCTGCTGCTCTTTGCAATGATATAAAATTGTTGCAAACTACATTCCTACAAATTTTTGTTTTATGCAACAATTTTTTAAATCATTGAAAAGAGCAGAAAACTGCTGTGCAGTTGCCAACATAGTTTAACGCGGGGGGTCTGCGGGGGGTCTGGGGGGGTCCAAGCCCCCCCCCCGACCCGGACAAGGTACAAGCCCTATTGCTGTCGGGGACAAGGGGTAACAAAAAATGGCCAAGGGGTAACCAAAAACAGCCGGAAAAAATTAATTTTTACAGTAAAATGTCAAAAAATCTCCGGCTTCGCCGAAATTTTTTAGCAAAAAATCTCCGGCTTCGCCGAAATTTTTTAGCTAAAATGTTTAATTTTTCGGAAAAATCGGGCAAAATTTTGATATTTTTTCGAAAAATTAAAGATTTTTTGCAAATTTTGACAAAAAATTGCAAGTTTTAATAAAATTAGCGTTAATTTTTCGAAAAATTTCACAAATGGTTTCTTGAGGCACAAGCCCCCCTGAAAATTTTTGTTCAAGGTACAAGCCCCTCAAATTTTTTTGGGGACAAGCCCCCCAGAACCTGACCCTATGTTAATGTATGGTTGCCGAATTAGTTTTTTAATTGCGCAACAATTATGCAACAATTTTTTATATCATTGAAAAGAGCAGAAAAATGCAACACAGTTGCCGAATTAGTTTTTTAATTTTAATTTAATTTTTAATTTAGTTTAATTTGTCCTAAAGATCTCACAATCTTCCTCTGCAGCGCAGGCCGTGGTCGATTTGCACTCCTCGGGACTCGAGAAAAACGCTGTGGCTCCGCACTCGCCCAGGTCCTTCCTGCAGGCGCGACACAAGTTTTGCAATGGATCGCAGCGCCATTTGGTTTCCGGTGCTAAAAAAACAAATCCGCAGGCGAAACCCTGTGTATATCGCAGCTAAAATGAAGCTTTTATATTTATGTACTCTTGGCTTTACGGCTGTAGCCTTTTGCATTTCCTGGCAATATTTAAATTTATGCTAGAGATGATTGTTAGAAAAAGAGTAGACCAATAGCTTATTCAATACTTTTCGTAACGATGGTATTTGAGCTCGTGCAACCTGCAGACCTACCAAGCTTTAAGGAGGATCTGTTATCTCACTCTTTCTGCCGTAAATCTGTCATAATGGTTATAGCTGCTGTCGTTGTGGACACAACTATGTAAGAAATTCAAGTTACTCATAAGAGCTCTTGATCAAAGAAGATTCGATAGAACTGGGATTCTTCTATTAGGAATTATATAGATTTTATTTTCAGGTGGTTCCGGCTCCATGAGACCAAGAGTTTATAATAGGAAGAGTAAGACACTCAGCGCTTCCATGTATTACGCTTGCGGTATACTCGAAAGTAACGGTAACAGCAACAGAAACGCCGAAATCTCGGGGGGGGGGCTTCTGAGCGTGTAAACACGGTACGCTGACATTTTTCAAAAGCGTTTTCAACAAATTAAATACCATAACTTGAGCTGGGCAAGTCCTGTCCTCCAGTAATGATTTTCACATCACCATGTCGCGGAAAATTCGATCTTTTTAGCGATTTACAAATTATATAGCTCGGATCAGGCAATATCTTACAAGTCTGGCAATATAGCATCCTTTTATTTTTATTATTTATTTTTATCCTTTCCCATCCTTACGAAAATTCAAGGAAATTCATCATTTCTGCAAAATACCTTACTTTGTTACCGGATTAGTAGTAATTTGTACAAGATTGTCTAACCGAACTACATAATTTTTATATCGTTTAAAATTATGATATATGATAAACGATATAAAAATTATTACTATGAGATTTTCCTAGTTTTAGCATATGTTTATACGCCGAGAAGCCCCGCCCCCGACATTTCGGCCTCAATGTTCAGAGTGATTGCTTAAACATTGCTTAGTACATCGAGTGTTTTGCTCTTCCTATTATAAACTCTTGGTGAAACTAAGTTGTCTCATCTCTGTTCTCTAGTTACTAGGTTTTAAACTGCTGATGTGCATAATAATTAAATTGTACTCACCACCCCAAATTTGCAGTACTAGGAACCCTAATAATACCGTAATCGTTTTAATATATCCAACCTGCATATCGAATGCGTTATTGCTACAGAAATAAAATTAACGTCTAACTTATGTAACAACTTTTCTCCGAAAACTTTGCAACTATTTATTATGTAAGCCAGCCCTCGGCATTAAGGACAAAATTAGCTGCAAAGTAAATATACTACAATTGACCAAAATGAAATTTAAAAATCAGGTTTTGTTCAAACTGTTTAAACACGATTTTTTCTGCCCTCTTAGTTTATTGTGACTGCTGCGTGGCAGTAGCTATTTCGAAAAAACTATTTAGAATGTCCGGGTGTGAATAAGTTGCAACTCTTTTAAGTTTTTTCCAACAGTTACTCAGAAAGCGCTGCGCTGGCGGGGTTCTGTTTACTTTAGCTCCCACAAAACAAACTTTCAAGTAGTTATCGACAAATCTGGACTAGATTTGGTTTCTTTATGGGTGTTAAAGGGAGCTAAAATATTAACCTTTCGCAGCTGAAGTTGTAAACACTTCAATCGCCCACCATAAGTTTCACAGTTGTTGTGATAGACCAGGGACCAACCAATTTCGTTAAAACGTTCTTGTGTTCTGCAGGTCTTTTTGATTCTATTTTGTGCGGCAAATTATATACAGACCTAGCTACAGCTATTCGCTTATTTCAGTTTAAAGAAAAGAAAGAAAGAAAGAAAGAAATGAAAGAAAGAAATAAAGAAAGAAAAGAAAAAGAAAGAAATGAAAGAAAAGAAAGAAATTTTGTCCTCGGAATAATTTTAAACTTTGTCATCAATTAAACAGCTGTCACTTCCAGTTTCATCAACCTTTGACTTAACACACACCCAGCTTAGGTTACTTCTTTGAGGACACCCTGATTTTCACAAGTTAGCAACAACTTAAGGCTCATACTTTTAACACATCAAACAGGCCGAGGCATAGACTTGACCTTTGAGTGTAACTTTATCCCTTTGTCTGTCAATCATTTTTAAAGGACAAGCAAGAAAGTGGAAGAAATAGGAAGAAGGAAAGAAATGAAATGAAAGAAAGAAAATAAAAGAAAAAGAAAGAAATAAAAGAAAGAAAGAAAGAAACTTTATACTGAAATATGCGAATAGCTGTATGTTCAATATTGTGCTAACGCGCAAGTGAATATCTAGCATACTAAAACACGAAAAAGAAAATTAAATCTGAAGACTGTTCTAGGGTATATCTTTATCTAGCAATATTTTCCACGGTTGAATCAAACCAGAGAAGTTCAGGCTCCGGAACTCTACAACATTTTCAACGTAACCTACAACGCCAACGCCTTACAAATCCAACGTGGATTTCAGAAAGTTTGGGTATTTAGGCACTAGGCGGGAGATCTCTATCCATATTTCTGAAACTAGTCCCAGCTGTCCTCGTTAAAGTTCAGATTAATACCGCTAAGTTTATTGCTCACAACACTATCTTATAGTCCACTTTTGTGTAGTATGCGAAAGCAGCTTTCATAGCTGTTAAAAGGTGGCTGTTCACGGTTCCCACTTTTCCGCGTTGTGTTGCAGCAAGACATAAAATTAATATTTTATTGCTGTAATCACCTTTAATAAGAAAAACAGTGTTGCTCGTATCCTCACTTAGTAAATAGGAGATGGAACCAGTTTTAAAGACAAAATGTTGTGCAAAGGATTTGGCCAATGTGTTTAAAAAGCTCACATTGGAATCAGCCCTCAAAAGTATTATTTGAAAAACTGAACTTATTAATTACTGTGGAAAATTTAGCGAAGGATCTCTTATGAAAAGCTGTCATTCGCTCAGGATGACGGCACCTTATGGCAAACCCTGCGTTTACGTTAGGGTATAATCACTGGTCTTTCACTGAGTACAGCTTAATTTATCGCTGCTTTTGTTGTGTCTATTGTATTAATGTATATACGTATTTATGCATTATGCATTGTATGCGTGCTTCTAACATCACGTATGCCTGGAGTTGGTCGCCAGGGGACGAAACTGCTTTTTATCTAGAAATGGGTGGTTAATTTAATCACTAAAATAACCTGATTGTAAGCCCCTGATGAGTCCCACAATCAGGTCAGTCGGGCATAACAAGGCGGTCCGTATATGAAAATAATGCACTTGTGTAGTCTGGCACAATGCTCTTGCACTTCTTATTTCTATATCACAACAGTCTACAATTTTACTGGCCAAATTTTATTAATATAGTCCAGATTAGTCTTCGTGTTGTTTTGTGGTTTTTTAATTTCATTATTTTCGGGAATTTGTTTTAGTTAAGTGTCATCATGAACAATACTGTTCACAACATATCCCTTGTCGTGAACCTCTGTATCTCAGATGTGTAACGGGTTTTATATGAAACTGCTTACCAAGAACATTTAAGGGGGGGTCCATTTTTGGTCGATTTTTCGACCATCTCCGATTTTGCTCATTCTCACATATTTTGTTGTCCGATCGGTATATTTTAACGAGTTTTTGAAATGAAGGTCGGATCTCTTACGGTTAGCGAGTAATTTCACCTCAAAGTTGATGTCAGTATGTGTTAAACATAGGAAACGGAAAAAGTGGTGATTTTTTCCGTGCGCCAGAGAAATCTTGCCAACGACAAAATGGACCAATTCAACGTCCATCCTATATCATATATACGATCTCGAAGGGTGATTTGTAGGAAGCAGAATTTTAATTTAGGCCTTCAAAAAAGTTTAATTAATTTTTTAAGTTTGCGAACAGCCAAATTTGACTGTTTTGCAATGTTAAAATTGGGGGTCAGCAAGTTTGATGAAATATTCTGAAAGCTGTAAGTAGTATAGTGTCCGTTTTTCGAGCCCCGCTCCCGGGAGTCAATGACCTTGAAAGTTTAATGTCCCTTGAGGTTTGAGTTTGAAAAGTTTTGTTAAGACCATCTGTTCTCCCTAGGGCTTTTTGTCCAAATCTTTTCTTCACACACCATCTGTCGTCTCTAGGGGCTCCATCTTTTTAAATTTGTTTTCTTTCAACATTTCTTGCAATTGGTAGGAGATAGAAGGTAAGTATTTCAAAATGAGTCGTATAGGTTTCCCTTACTCCCGTTTCCGTCCCTCTGAGTTCTTCCCCCGGGGCTTGGGACCCGGCGTCGGCCCATTACCGGACTATCTACCTACCTACTTTCTACGTACCTACCTAACCTAACTACATAACTTCCCTAACCTAATTTATTTACACTACCTAAGCCCGGTCCTTCACCATCTAATGTTTTTGTGTTTTTATGTTTTATTGTTTTTTGATTTTCTACATACAATATACAACAAATATGTACAGTAGCCCTTAGGAGGACTGTTGGGATAAGGGGGAGCAGAGGTGGAGGCGGAGCTTGGTTCCGAGGGTATGGGCGAGGGTGTCGGTAACTGGAATTTGTTTTTGGTCAATCATCCGAAGGTCAACCAAATCCGGCCCTTCCAAAATACCCAAAAAGGGTAATCCGAAACTTCCCTTAAATTTAAAACTAGCCGATCTCCCATCCTCGAGAGCTGTTTCCTGGGTAAAGTAACATGGCGCACTGTAGTCCCAAATTACCACCTCATTACCTTGAACACTAAACCAACACCACCAAAACATTTTTCGTGAGAGCTTTAAAACCGACCTTCCACCACGACAGAACGAATGAGACTGATTTATTTTCCGATTTTTGCTCCTTTTATAGATTTTTGTCAATTCCCAAGAGGGCAGTTAGCGGTCCCCAAGGGACCAAGATCAAAAGCACCGACCGATTAGGTCATTAATCAAACTCGACAGACTGTCCCAGGAGGGTAGCTAAAATACAACCCGGCGTGGTCCCAGGGGATAACATATGGTGAGCGTGGGTAAAAGTAAAATTTAAGATGGCGTCGTCCCGAGGGAAGGTCGGTTTTAAAGCTCTCTCGAAAAATGTTTTGGTGGTGTTGGTTTAGTGTTCAAGGTAATGAGGTGGTAATTTGGGCCTACAGTGCGCCATGTTACTTTACCCAGGAAACAGCTCTCGAGGATGGGAGATCGGCTAGTTTTAAATTTAAGGGAAGTTTCGGATTACCCTTTTTGGGTATTTTGGAAGGGCCGATTTGGTTGACCTTTGACACGGAATCAAAAACAAATTCCAGTTACCATCATTCCCGCCCATGCCCTTTGAACCAAGCTCCGCCTCCACCTCTGCTCCCCATCTCCAACAGTCCCTCCAAGGTTACTGTACATGATTGTTGTATATTGTATGTAGAAAATCAAAAAACAATAAAACATAAAAACACAAAAACATTAGATGGTGAAGGACCGGGCTTAGGTAGTGTAAATAAATTAGGTTAGGGAAGTTATGTAGCGAAGTTAGTAGGTACGTAGAAAGTAGGTAGGTAGATAGTCCGGTAATGGGCCGACGCCGGGTCCCAAGCCCCGGGGGAAGAACTCAGAGGGACGGAAACGGGAGTAAGGAAACCTATACGACTCATTTTGAAATACTTACCTTCTATCTCCTACCAATTGCAAGAAATGTTGAAAAAGAAAACAAATTTAAAGATATGGGAGCCCCTAGAGACGACAGATGGTGTGTGAAGAAAAGATTTGGACAAAAAGCCCTAGGGAGAACAGATGGTCTTAACAAAACTTTTCAAACTCAAACCTCAAGGGACATTAAACTTTCAAGGTCATTGACTCCCGGGAGCGGGCTCGGAAAAACGGACACTACATTACTTACAGCTAGAATATTTCATCAAAACTTGCTGACCCCCAATTTTAACATTGCAAAACAGATCAAATTTGGCTGTTCGCAAACTTAAAAAAATTAATTAAACTTTTTTGAAGGCCTAAATTAAAATTCTGCTTCCTACAAATCACCCTTCGAGATCGTATATATGATATAGGATGGACGTTGAATTGGTCCATTTTGTCGTTTGGCAAGATTTCTCTGGCGCACGGAAAAAATCACCACTTTTTCCGTTTCCTATGTTTAACGCATACTGACATCAACTTTGAGGTGAAATTACTCGCTAACCGTAAGAGATCAGACCTTCATTTCAAAAAATCGTTAAAATATACCGATCGGACAACCAAAATATGTGAGAATGAGCAAAATCGGAGATGGTCAGAAAAATCGACCAAAAATGGACCCCCCTTAAATGTTCTTGGTAAGCAGTTTCATCTAAAACCCGTTACACATCTGAGATACAGAGGTTCACGACAAGGGATATGTTGTGAACAGTATTGTTCATGATGACACTTAACTAAAACAAATTCCGAAAATAATGAAATTAAAGAGCCACAAAACAAAACTAAGATTAATGTGGACTATATTAATAAAATTGGGCCAGTAAAATTGTAGACTGTTGTGGTATAGAAATAAGAAGTGCAAGAGCATTGTGCCAGACTACATAAGTGCATTATTTTCATATACGGACCGCCTTGTTATGCCAGACTGACCTGATTTTGGGACTCATCAGGGCTTACAATCAGGTTATTTTAGTGATTAAATTAACCACCCATTTCTCTGAGATAAAAAGCAGTTTCGTCCCCTGGCGACCAACTCCAGGCATACGTGATGTTAGAAGCACGCATACAATGCATAATGCATAAATACGTATATACATTAATACAATAGACACAACAAAAGCAGCGATAAATTAAGCTGTACTCAGTGAAAGACCAGTGATTATACCCCTAACGTAAACGCAGGGTTTGCCATAAGGTGCCGTCATCCTGAGCGAATGACAGCTTTTCATAAAGAAGATCCTTCGCTAAATTTTCCACAGTAATTAATAAGTTCAGTTTTTCCAAATAATACTTTTGAGGGCTGATTCCAATGTGAGCTTTTTAAACACATTGGCCAAATCCTTTGCACAACATTTTGTCTTTAAAACTGGTTCCATCTCCTATTTACTAAGTGAGGATACAAGCAACACTGTTTTTCTTATTAAAGGTGATTAAGCAGCAATAAAATATTAATTTATGTCTTGCTGCAACACAACGCGGAAAAGTGGGAACCGTGAACAGCCACCTTTTAACAGCTATGAAAGCTGCTTTCGCATACTACACAAAAGTGGACTATAAGATAGTGTTGTGAGCAATAAACTTAGCGGTATTTAATCTGAACTTTAACGAGGACAGCTGGGACTAGTTTCAGAAATATGGATAGAGATCTCCCGCCTAGTGCCTAAATGCCCAAACTTTCTGAAATCCACGTTGGTTGTAAGGCGTTGGCGTTGTAGGTTACGTTGAAAATGTTGTAGAGTTCCGGTTCCTGAACTTCTCTGGTTTGATTCAACCGTGGGAAATATTGCTAGATAAAGATATACCCTAGAACAGTCTTCAGATTTAATTTTCTTTTTTCGTGTTTTAGTATGCTAGATATTCACTTGCGCGTTAGCACAATATTGAACATACAGCTATTCGCATATTTCAGTATAAAGTTTCTTTCTTTCTTTCTTTTATTTCTTTCTTTTCTTTTATTTTCTTTCTTTCATTTCATTTCTTTCCTTCTTCCTATTTCTTCCACTTTCTTGCTTGTCCTTTAAAAATGATTGACAGACAAAGGGATAAAGTTACACTCAAAGGTCAAGTCTATGCCTCGGCCTGTTTGATATGTTAAAAGTATGAGCCTTAAGTTGTTGCTAACTTGTGAAAATCAGGGTGTCCTCAAAGAAGTAACCTAAGCTGGGTGTGTGTTAAGTCAAAGGCTGATGAAACTGGAAGTGACAGCTGTTTAATTTATTTAGTCAAAGTTTAAATGGTCTTATACTGTACTTTTTTTTTTTCTTTTCTTTCATTTCTTTCTTTTTCTTTTCTTTCTTTATTTCTTTCTTTTCATTTCTTTCTTTCTTTCTTTTCTTTAAACTGAAATAAGCGAATAGCTGTAGCTAGGTCTGTATATAATTTGCCGCACAAAATAGAATCAAAAAGACCTGCAGAACACAAGAACGTTTTAACGAAATTGGTTGGTCCCTGGTCTATCACAAACAACTGTGAAACTTATGGTGGGCGATTGAAGAGGTTGCCAACTTCAGCTGCGAAAGGTTAATATTTTAGTCTCCCCTTTTAACACCCATAAAGAAACCAAATCTAGTCCAGATTTGTCGATAACTACTTGAAAGTTTGTTTTGTGGGAGCTTAAAGTAAACAGAACCCCGCCAGCGCAGCATTTTCTGAGTAACTGTTGGAAAAAAACTTAAAAGAGTTGCAACTTATTCACACCCGGACATTCTAAATAGTTTTTCTGAAATAGATACTGTCATACGCAGCAGTCACAATAAACTAAGAGGGCAGAAAAAAATCGTGTTTAAACAGTTTGAACAAAACCTGATTTTTAAATTTCATTTTGGTCAATTGTAGTATATTTACTTTGCAGCTAATTTTGTCCTTAATGCCGAGGGCTGGCTTACATAATAAATAGTTGCAAAGTTTTCGGAGAAAAGTTGTTACATAAGTTAGACGTTAATTTTATTTCGCAGTAGCAATAACGCATTCGATATGCA
>JASAND010028090.1:0-10000 GCA_030248195.1 Trissonchulus latispiculum
CCAACTTTTTAGACAGTTAATTTATTGACTGCAAGGTTTCTAGAATAATAAATTATAAGAGCATAAATCACAGTGCCACGTTTAAAAACTGACTTATACCTAATAATATATGGAATCAACCATACAGCATAACAAAGAAAACAAAACAAAACATACATAGCCGAATTAAACATTATGCCCACTGCGAATCTGAAGAAAGGTCATAGCACGTACATGTATGAAGTAACACTGGCAACGAAAATGCCCTAGAAAAATGCATGACGGCAGAGTTAAGGTACATTCACAGTCGCGAACGCAGTGAGACGCACGTGCGCGCCGACGCCTCAGACTGTAACATGCTGGTTTAACAGTTTAAAAATAATTGCAGCGTATTCATATTTACGAACGCATGCAGACGCTTACGTACGCGCGTCGACGCGCGTCAACGCGTGTCTGCTTGCGTCTGGAATTATGAATGCACCTTTACTTGACATTGACTGGCAGTCAGCCACTGAATTCGCAGTCCCATACATTGCGTAAAAAGTTTAGTTTAAGATCCCGAAATTCTTCACATTTAGCTCAAAATTTCAGATGGGTAATTTTCATAGGGGGAAAGAGTATATAATTTTCATAGCGCCACAACTTTTGAATATCTTCACTACCTTTTTAAGCATGAGCACTAAGCAGCAAAAAGTAGAAACGTATACAAGACAGACATTATTATAACTAAATTATTTGTTAAAAGATTTTATAGTTAACTTCATCAACATCAAAATAGTGCAGAGGTTCCCCAGTTAAAACATTACACAACCGCCTAAAAATAACACGAGATATTCTTGAAACAGTGTTTCTGTCTGGGTTTCCGTAACCCATTGCCCTATCACGAAATTCTGGATCCGTCAGATCCTGGACGAGATGGAACATTAGACGAGGCTTATCAAGTGCCATTCTTTAAATTCCATTAAACCACAATTTTAAGACGAAAGCCGACAATGCAGACAGCAAAGTTTTTCCATCAATATATATTCCGAAAGCAGTGTTTTGTTAAACAAAGTTTGTCTGAACAAAGCGTGGAAGACAAAAAATTGGGAAATTGACAAATGCGGATAGAAAATAAAAAGTAGACCAATTTTCTTCGTTTCGTATGATGCGATTTCGGAACGGAAAATACTGCTAACAGAAAGACACCCTTAGCTGGCATATTCTGGGCAAATTCAAAAGCCGATGGTATGCTTTTCTACTGGTGGGGGCCTCCCCATAAACGACCCCCTCCAATTCGCACTCCCCAAACGTGGATGCCCCTTTTGGAAAAATGGCGCAGAAGGCCAAATTTGCAAACAATTTCCGGCTTCGCCGGAGATTTTTTACTCGATTTTTGCCTATTTTAACACTAAATTCGTTTATTTTTGCACTAAAAACGAACTTTTTGGAGATTAGTGTTAAAATAACGCAATTTTTAGCATGTGTTTAGAAAACTTTTGAGAAATTGCAAATTGCTCCAAAGAGCTCCCCTTCCAAGAAAAATCCCCTAGAATACGCCCAGCGATGTTCTTTTCCAAAATTTTTCAATATTTAAAATTTTACAAAAGCTTTCCTTCTAATCGTGAAGATTTCGAAACTATATATATATATATATATATATATATATATATATATATATATATATATATATATATATATATATATATATATATATATATATATATATATATATATATATATATATATATATATATATATGACGTTATCGGGACCTACTGAGTATATGCTGTACACCTAATCACAATTTTCTAAACACTTTTGAGTCAGACTTTAGGTGAACAGTGTCTTTCTTCAACAATCTTGCTAGTATCAAGTTAAATTTAAATACAGCGCATTTTCTTAGCACTATGCAAAATAAAGGTTCATTTACCAACGTTAAACGTTCACAAACATTAAAGCCAGGCTATCATACAACGGTTATACCCAGTAGCGTAGATACAAAAATTTTTTGGGGAGGGCGGATTAATTTTTGCCCCAAAATGTGCGAAAACGCATTTAAAATCAAAGATAGGACAAAACCTGAATGAAACCTGATCTGTTGATACTGCAACAGCAGTACAACTATTTAAGTGCATCAGCGCATAGAAACAATGGGCGGCGCTGAGCAAAATATCATCCATGTTGCTAAACTTATTAAAACCGCCTATTACTAGGCAGACATTACGAAATATGCCTGTAGTGTCCAGTATGCATACACGCAGGGCAGGATACATTTTCAATTTTTAAAAATTTTTGGATTGGGGTTTCCTTCCATAAAACTCTCCAGTTTCCTCCCATAAAACCTACAATATACGTATATGCTTAAAGGTGGGACAATGCAAACTACTTCCACTCTCCCAAATTTCCCAACTTCATACTCCCATCCCAGTCCCAACCCCCCCCCCCATTCCCGTCATTCTTCAATACGTTCTTTGTACGGTATTTGAATATTTGGGATGCACCGATCCCCCGTCCCCGCCTTTCAGGCCCTGGTGCTGATCGGGGCCAAAATTTCGCAAATTTAATGATTTTTAAAACATTTTTGGCCAAAATTATGCAATTTTCAAAGTCAAAAATAGGTTAACTTGTTACAAATTGTTAGTTTTTCTAAATTATTCTCTCTTTCTCAGATTTGATTGAAAACAACAAGATATAGCTATCATCAGTCCTCGGTGCATCCCTGGTAAATATACAGATATGCATTTTTCTATTTGACTATTTTAGGTATCTAAACTTGTCTTATCTGCTTATCTGTCTTATCTGTATTACTGATGAAGAGAAAAAATACGCTATTTTCCTACTATGGGCCAGGGCCAAGTTCACGAGCCCGTTCAGCTGAGGCAGCGGATGAACCGTCCACATCCCACGGCGATCAGGATGATCAGGCAGAGGCTATTGGGCCACCACCTCCTACTCCTGCTCAGCCACCGCCTCCGCCTCCGCCTCCTAGAACTCCCCCAGCGCCTCCTGAAAATATTGAAGTTCATAATTTGACCCATGTTGACTGCGACAATCCCCCTCTTGGACCCTACGATATTGGTGTATACGTCAGACGTCTTCAGCTGCGCCAGCGTGTTACTGATGAAGATAAAGAAATGCTCCTGAGAAACCGCTGGGTTCCGGATGACCAGTACCAGTTCCCCTACTCGGAAAGACTGTCCAACAATAAAATGGAGAAACGATTCCTTAGGATGAAACATCTACAGCAAAACCCCCATCTGGGCTACTCGCATGCCCTCAAAGGCTTGTTTTGCGTTCCTTGCGTCCTATTTGGTCCGGCTGACACCGGGAAAGGTGGACACGTTGCTGCTGGAGCTTTGGTCAAGACTGCTTTAAATCGGTACGATCGTATGTTTGGAAACAACTGCTATCTGGCGAGGCATTTTAAGACGTCTTATCACGAAGATTCCGTACATTTCGCCGAACAGTTCCTGCGGGTGCGAGACGCAGGACCTGGAGCTGATGTCATTTGCCTGTTGGATCGACAGCGAGCCCGAAAGGTTCAGGAAAACAGGGAACGGCTGATTCCTATTATTGAAACCATTGTTTTTCTTGGTCGGCAAAACATCGCCTTGCGTGGACACCGCGATTCTGGTCCAGTTGTCCCCACTGGGGACCGTCCATCACACGAAGATGGTAATTTCAAGAATCTGCTGTATTGCAGAGCTCAGTGGGGAGATAATGTGCTACTTAACCATCTAAATACAGCAGGCGAACGATCCATGTACACCAGCCCTTCTATCCAAAACGAACTG
The DNA here is from genome assembly GCA_030248195.1 of Trissonchulus latispiculum. Lineage (NCBI taxonomy): Eukaryota > Metazoa > Nematoda > Enoplea > Enoplida > Ironidae > Trissonchulus > Trissonchulus latispiculum. The sequence continues at coordinate 3,756 of JASAND010028090.1, forward strand.
ATTGTTGCGTGTGGTGACGTGATCCTTGATGGAATCCTGGTCGAAGCCAGAAACAGCAAATTTTTCTCCATTCTTGCAGATGAAACTTCTGATATTGCTCGAAATGAGCAGTTCTCTCTGACAGTCCGATTCATTTCCAACGGTGAAATCAGGGAAGAATTTATTGGATTTCAGGCCGTCACAGAACTTACTGGAGAATCACTAGCACGTCACATCGTTGAACAGATCATTAAACTGGGCTTGAATCCTGAATACTGGGTTGGACAAGGATATGATGGAGCAGCGAATATGTCTGGTCGGATCCGTGGAGTACAGCGAATTATCAGGAACCAGTACCCGAAAGCAGTCTATGTGCACTGTGCGGCACATTGCTTCAATCTTGTGGTCTCCAAGGCATGCCAGTTGCCTGCTATAACTCAAGCTGTGGCAGCCATTACTAATATCTGCAATTATTTCTCTGGCTCGCCCAAAAGAGCTGATCTCCTGAAGAGGGGGGTGGAACACGTCTGCACGGCCAAGCGGCTAACTCTGAAAAAGAAAAAACTGGTTCAAATGTGCTCAACTCGATGGGTGGAAAGGCACGAAGCTGTTGAAGTCTTTATGGAACTGTTTGAGCCACTGGTTGTAACCTTGGAGAACTTGATAGATCAGGGTGAGAATGAAGCCAAACAGATGTGGACCGGTCTGCAGGACATGGAATTCCTGCTTTCTATTTGTACCCTCGAACGCCTGTTTGCCATGACAGTGCATTTGTCCCGCAGTCTTCAAGACGCAAAAGCTGATCTGGTTTCATGCCTGGTGCAGGCGGAGGAGCTGATTGAACAGCTACAGTCCACGTTGGCAGAAGCAGATGAATCCTTTGCTGTGATCCATCGACGAGCTGTCGAGATCTCAACAACAGTATTTGGAAAGGAGCCAGAGCTGACTCCACGCAGGAAAAGGCAGCTAAATGTTTCCACCACGGATGACATCATCAAACACTACCAAATCCACTTGTTCCGTCCATTTGTCCAAACCCTCATTGATGAGACACAGCAGAGATTTGGCAATCATCAACGAACGGCACTTTCCCTAAAAGCTGTCGTGCCATATTTTATGAACGGTAAGAGCTATGACAAACTTTTTAAACTACGTATATATGTTGAATTTCAATTCAAATTCAATTTTTTAAACCAGTAATTTACTGGCCAGTAAATAAAGCTGAAATTCTGCGCAAACTGCGCGGAACCCGGTGGTCATCTGCCCCCTTCCCTGTTATAAGTATGTTATTGTGCGTACATCGTACACTGCGACAGTACCTAACATATATGTATATATATATGCAGTAATATCCATACGTATTGTATATATATTTACAACAAAAGTTTCATTTTTGTTTAGATCAGGGGGACTTTAATAGTTTGACTGAGGCACTGGAGCTCTACGCGGACTATCTGGATTCACCCATTGTGGTTGAAGAAGAATACAAAAGATGGGTCCGAAAATGGACTGAAAATCCAGTTATGCCTCCCTATGACCCACTCATTGCATTCAACAAATGTGATGCTCAATTTTTCCCGAACATCAAGATCTTACTGCAAGTACGTATTGTCAAACAGAATAGAACAGTTTAACGCTAAAATGATGTAAATGCAGCTACATATGCATAAAGGTATATGGGCATATTATATACGTAGGTAGTTAAACTGTATGAAAGCTGCATAAGGTGTATCTTTAGCAATTCTATACGTATGTTTATTATATATATCTAAATACGTAGATATATAGATATTCCTTAAGCTTGTTCTTATTTTAGGTATTGTGCACAATACCAGTGTCGACTGCCACATCAGAAAGGTCCTTTTCTGCCCTAAAACGATTAAAGACTTATCTGAGATCGACCATGGTGGAAGACAGACTAACCGGTCTGGCCCTGCTGCATATCCACCATGAAAAGGAAATTGACCCCAATGACGTGGTCAAGAAATTTGCCGAAAAGCCACGAAAACTAGATTTTGTATTGTAAAGGTGACTAAAAGTTCCATATTATGTGAATAATTAGCCACTTCTAGTGTTATTGAAGGGAAAGTATACAAATGCGTTTGTTAGTGTATATTCTTGAGCCCGCGCTCCGCGCGGGCGAAATTTTTCTTATCGCCCAGTTTTTCCAGGGGGGCAAAGCCATTATTTCGGGGAGGGCGGCCGCCCGCCCCGCCCGCCCCGTATCTACGCTAGTGGTTATACCAAAACTCTATGAGCTGACAAAAAGGGGAAATGAAAACTGAAGTGACACGAAATAAAATATCAGAAAGATTTAATCTGAAAGAACATAAAACCTATATACGTATCCCTTTGAATTGGATCAGGATTTCATGACGGGGGGCGATAAGTTATCAGCGGGGGCGGAGCCCTCCAGAAGTTGAAGACATTTTTTGTTTTGCAATAAAATCGGTCTTCGGGTCTTTAATTCTTTTATGCTGAAGAACTGAACAAATTTTTTAAAATTCTTGACATTTTTAGGCGAAATGGTACATAATTTTCTCCCGAAAAATCGCCATTTTCCGACTTTTCTTTACAAATGCAATAAATATGCGGTTAAAGTAGAAGCCAAGGCGCCGAAAACGAAATTTTTTTTGTTTTGCCACTTTTCCTCTTTCTCTCATAATTTTCCTACCTTAAGACCGAGCAGGGCGGCCGCCCTGATACGTATACATGATATTGGTTTGTTTATTTGTCTGCTGCTCCAGATACTACATTTTACCCTTTACTTACAAATGAGATAATTTAAACACACAAAATAAAGTCACTAGTCCAACACGTACCTTCGTTTACATTGTTCCATATCAAAAAATAACGAAGGCCTTTTTTATTTACGAAAAGAAAGGAAATCTAAACTGTGTACACTAAGCAGGGGCGGATCAGAGGCGGGGCAGAGTGCGGTACGCCCCCCCCTGACGCGATTCGAAGCCAGTAAAAATTAAGGAGAAAAATATAAAAAAGTGCAAAAAACCAAAAATATTTAGACCTGCGGCACGAATTTTCTAATTTTAAATGTATACGTATGTATTACGTTTATGAAGAAAAAACATAAAATGAATCCGATTTTGGGGGAAAATTGCCATTTCAGTCTAAAAATATGTAATATTTTAAAAATGTCTGTTCTTCGAAATGAAAAGAATTAACGTACCGAAGACCGATTTTGTTAGAAAAAAAATCAAAAACTCTGACGGCCGAATCCGTCACCAAATCCTGGATCCGCCAGTAACACTAAGGTCATCAAAATTAATAATGGCTTCATTACTCCTCAAGGATAGTATTTATACGCCCTCTTATCTGAAATATATATACAACCCATTATTCCCAGAAATTAATGTATACGTGAACTCCCACAACCCACATAATGTAGAAGTTTTCCAGAAAAACTACGGGAAATAGCGACTGGCCAAACTCAAATGCTTTTGTTGTCGTTCTGCGTATGACGCAAGGACATGCACTTAGTTCAGCACATATATACGTTTACATACTAGATTAATAAACAATGACAATTGACAATGACTAATAATTACACAATAAAGATTATAGAGACCAGAAAACATCGAGGGATGGCACGGGACATGAAGAGTTCTAAGCCGCCAGAAATGACAAAGCGACCATTCAGCGGAGGGACAGCGGACAGGATAGGAAGGACGAGCCAGTAAGAACAGTAGCGCATAACTACTAAATAAATACTGAACTGAACTGAGAAACCAAAGGGGGGCTACGCCAGCTCCAGTTCATCTCCCGAAAAATGCCTAAGAACAGTGACAGACTTGCCGCCACCGCCGTGACTAGGACAGTTCTGCACATAAATGACCTTATTGTAGGCCTTCCAACGACGAAACAGCTGTACATACATTTTACACTGTACATACATAAACACTAGGCCGCCAGTGAAACCGATGGCCACAACCACCAGCTTTGTCCAGAAGGGCCACTCCAGATTGGCAGTCCGAATCTCCTCCGCGGTTCGTTCGATCAGAACATAGAGAGACCACACAACGCAAGTAATGGCAATGATATGAAATGTTACAGAGCATAATACTTTTCGACGCTCCACAGAGCTCATGTCCAACTTTTCCCACTAAAAAAGAAAAAAACATGCGCGCTGAACATACAAATAAACAGTAAGAAAGACTGTTGTTGGTTCTGCGCTCTGCAATATAGTGAATTACGTATTATAGGGGAGCGCCAGAGCGCTCCCCTATAATATGGGTGTAAAAGGCTCAGTGCGGCCCTTGGAGACCCGTTCGAGCTCCGTGACAGCTAAATACTCAACGAAACTGGACAATTTTGGTATCGTTGGAATCTACACGACGAGTACTACAAGTCGCAAAAAAGTTTTGGTCAAAATTTCCAACTTTTTGAAAATTTTCGCTTCCGGGCAAGTTAGGTCCGTTTGTTTTTTTCCGTGTAAGTCACGCTTGGAAAAATGCAATTTTCTGTCGCAGTGTTAGAACGATCTGGGCATTTTCAGCAGGTGAAGTTTGGTTTTTCTGAACGTATATACCCCGAAACTGAACCTTTTTGATATTCTTTCGCTGCCCGGCCCGGCCGGCCACCTGTACGGCCGGCCAAAAGTGGACTTGGCGCTAAAATGGCCAAAAATGGCCAATTTTTTGTCAAAGCTACAGGACTCAGGGAACAAGCTAGAAACACGTGTTTTGTTGCATAAGGATCTACGGAAGGGTTTATATGTCCTAACGAGGGCGATTTTTGATATCTGGCCAGGATCGTTCTGGCGGCCGGCCCAAAGTTGGTCCGGCCAAATAGCCATTTTCGGAAAATTTCTAAGTCCCAACTCTACAGGAAATAGTCAAAAATAGGCCTAAATATGCTGTTTTGGGCCATATAGTGGGACGCAAAAAAGGGTTATCGGGGTCGCTGAACACGATGAGCATAGTCGCATCGCTGTGCGGTGCTGCTATCGTGCTGTACTGCTATGCAACAACCATAGCACGCTGTCTGTAGACTTACTGTAAACGGCTAAACATATGAAACTTGGTGAAAAGTATGTCTGTAGTAAGGAGAAACTGTATGTTAGTTATGTTAGTTAGTGCTATGTTAGTTAGTGCACTCTGTAGCTTCCACCGTGCTGTATGTGCTGCCCCAAACACAGCACAGTCGATAACAAGTAATTCATTCGTCACTGGTATTTGAAATTCGGCATACAGATTGTTTAGGACATGACAAACTATTATAGATACGTCTTGTATACTTATTACGATGTTACTATGTGGTTGCGCTGTAGTGGAGTACTGCAGAAGTGCAGCACGGCCTATCACTAGCAAGAGACAAAGAGCAATCGCCTGAAACTTTGTATACAAGTACGGAAGAGCATTGCAAATCGTGCCGTATGAGTTTCCTTCACCGACAGTAAAGTTTGCAGGTGGTTGCGCTGCAGTAGAGTGCTGCTGAAGTTCAGCACGGCCTATAACTAGTTACAGGTAAGTTGCAATCGTCCGAAATTTTGCACACAAGTGCGGCAGAGCATTGCAAATCATGCCGTATGAGTTTCCTTCACCGACAGTAAAGTTTGCATCTGATTGCGCAGCAGTAGAGTGCTGCTGAAGTACAGCACGGCCTATAACTAACTATAGATAACTTGCAATCGCCTGAAATTCTGCAGGCAACAGCGGACTAGCATTAGAAATTGTGCCGTGTAAGTCTCCTTCTTTTGCATTGAAGTTAGCGTCTGGTTGCGCTTTCAATGATAGAGTGCTGCTGAAGCACAGCACGGCCTATAACTAGCAACAGACAAACAGCAATCGCCTGAAATTCTGCAGGCAACAGCGGAAAAGCATTAGAAATTGTGCCGTGTAAGTCTGCTTCTTTAGACATTGACGTTTGCGTATGGTTGCGTTGCGGTAGAGTGCTGCTGAAGTGCAGCACGGCCTATCACTAGCAAGAGACAAAGAGCAATCGCCTGAAACTTTGTATACAAGTACGGAAGAGCATTGCAAATCGTGCCGTATGAGTTTCCTTCACCGACAGTAAAGTTTGCAGGTGGTTGCGCTGCAGTAGAGTGCTGCTAAAGTACAGCACGGCCTATAACTAGTTACAGGTAAGTTGCAATCGTCCGAAATTTTGCACACAAGTGCGGCAGAGCATTGCAAATCATGCCGTATGAGTTTCCTTCACCGACAGTAAAGTTTGCATCTGATTGCGCAGCAGTAGAGTGCTGCTGAAGTACAGCACGGCCTATAACTAACTATAGATAACTTGCAATC
>JASAND010028090.1:15000-17288 GCA_030248195.1 Trissonchulus latispiculum
ACAACGCTCGTTTTAATGGGCATATTGCCGAAACCAATGGAAGTGACCAGTGGTCACTACGGCCTACAGACCACTGGCAAACCCAAACGAAAAGTGGCCCCATAGTCCTGTGTACTGTAAGTATATACCCAGTGGGATGCTCGGCTCCTTCTTAGCTCATTAATCTCACTGAAAACGCCTCCATCATTAAGCTATGCCGTCTCATTAAACTAGTTAAGCTAAACAAGAAAATTTTGAAAATTTCGCTTTCTGATTTTTTCACTGCAAAACTTGGTACCAAAGGGGGATCCACTTTTTTGATGGCGAAGTTCGTTCATGGAGGCCTCCTCTTGCCAATTCTCCCTCGGCCTCGACATACGAGCTAATCTTAAGGCCAACATTGGAATATTGTCAGAGAATCTTTAAAGTGCTAAGAACACAAGAAAGTAAAATGCTCCTCCGGAGCATAGAAAAGTAATATAGCCATGGGGTGAAAAAACCCACCCCCTTTTTGGGGGGAAAAACCCACCCGCCTCCTGGGTCATGGGTTGGAGATATGAGCTCCAAAACATAGCAGTAGGAAGCGCGACTCTTTCTAACCTATGTATGCAAAGATCAAGTCATTTGGTTCACTCGTGCTCATTTTATGACATTTTGAAAATGACTACTTTTTGGTTCAACCATCCAAAAATTTACCAAAAATTTGGACCGTTGGAACTTTTGACTGGGTAGGGTTAGAATAGTTTTGCAAATATCTGCAATGATGGCAACTCTTCCTCTTTGCACACGGCCAAAATTAGACCGATCCACTGTACCGTTGGTCTGGCACATTGCCAAACGTGGCGGGGACGAAAAACCCACTTTGGGGGGAAAAACCCACCCAAATTTTTTTGAAAAATTTTTTAACAACTCAATACGGAAACAATTAGAGACTATAGCACGGTACTATCGAGCACGCTGCGTCATCCTATGCGGTCAGTTTCGGACAATTTTGCTTACCTGGCTAGCTAGGTGCTAAAAACCTTAAAAGTGTCATTTCGCTGCTGGAGTACCCAATACAGGTACAATTGTGGATTTTAACAGCCAATTCTACGTAAAAACCATTCTCTACACGATAGAATAATAAGTTTTATCAAATTACATCATTTTTAGCATTTTTCAAAAATTGCCCTATGTTTATGTTAGGGATGCACCGGGGCCTGGCCCCGGCCCCGGCCCCGGTCCCGGTAGTCAGGCTCCGGCCCCGGCCCCGGCCCCGGTGGTCAGGCCCCGGTACCGACCGGGGCCAAAAATTAGCAAAATTTTGTATTTTTTTGACATTTTTTGACAAAAATTTTGAATATTCGAAAGTCAAAAAGTGTTACAAATTGTTTGTTTTCCCGCCGATATGAATGAAAACAATGATAGTAACGTTTGTATATCAAAAATTACTGCAAAATTTAAATTTTCAAGAAAATTTTTGAAAATGTTCAATTTGGAGCCCCCATTTCCAGGCCCCGGCCGCGTATTTAGAAAGTGTACGTGCGTGTCGCGCAATGAGAAAGTGTACGTGAGCCACGCGCACATTTTCAAAATGTACGTGCATGTCGCGCAATGAGAAAGTGTACGTGAGCCACGCGCATTTATAGAAAGTGTACGTGCGCGTCGCTCAATGTAATCAGCATTAACATATTGCGAACGAAATGCTATATAAAGTGTGCCCTTCTGTATATATGTAGTTGTGTTTAATTTGCTATTCTTTTACAAGTATTTGGACATCATATAACTAAAATCAATTGGATTTTTCGAAAACAGTGTTTCGTATGTAATTTTTTATTTGTTTCGTTGGCGATTGAGTAGATACAAACCAAGCTGTCTCTTGTAATATTAGCTGGATTTTAAAGGAAATTTACAAGTAACACCCGGTGATTGATGACTCCATTAAACTAACTGGCTGCTCTGATTTGGGAAAATAAAATTCTCGCATTCTGCAATGTCACAGGCGTTTTTTTCAAAAAATATAATTCTAGTCTCTGATCTAATTTAATCTAAATTAATGTAAAAATTCAATATCTACGTTTTTTCGAAAATTTGGCTAAATTACGATAAGAGTATGGTTCAAAATGCCCTTTTGTATTTCAACACGTGGTCAGTGCGGGAACAATTTTATGCATAAAGAACAACGATAGCACTGTCAAGTGGCTCTCATTACTCAATCTGGAGTCTCAGACCTATCTCACAACACGGGGATTTTCAAATTCTTCAAAATATGCTATAATTTTTGTCAATGGAAACTCGCGATTTTAAGTTAACTCTGAGCAATACGTAAC